>VOQJ01031507.1:8663-31072 GCA_015052665.1 Apistogramma diplotaenia
AGCAGAGGGTGATGAAGGTTCAGCAGGCGTGACTGTGTAGTTTGTGCCTGGTGGTGTTTTATCATCACGAGGAGCACCACAGAACCGCCGACTCATTGTCTGTACTCTCTCACACTGCGCGCATGTTTCCTGATAGACACTACAGCCCTTTTGAGTGTATTTCATGGCTTCACACCAAGAAGGTCCTGGGTTCAAATCCAGTCTGCATGTTCTTTCTGTATTTATGTGGGTTCTCTCTCGGTGCTCTGGCCTCGTCCTGCAGTGCAAAGACATGCGTGGGGTTAGGTTAATTGATTAGCTGTAGGTGTGAACGGTCAGACTGGTGACCTCTCCAGGGCATAGCCTGCCTCTTGCTCATGACAGCTGGGATAGACTCTAGCCACCCCCCCCCACTCCCCCAGCCCCTGTGACCCTGAATTAGATAAATGGAAGAGAATGGATGGATGAATGTATTTGATAACAAATAATTAATTATGGTCCCGCTGGCATGTACAGTACTGTCTTACTGGTAAAACACTAATGCTAAAAATAGTAATGATTATTTTTAAGTCAGATATTTTGCTGGCAGTCCTGGGGCATCAGGGGTTAAAGCTCACCTTCAAGACTTAAATGTCCCAACAACCTCCACAGATTTCTGTGATTTGTGGTGTTGAAGGATTAATCCCCCTAATGTTCCCTTTATAGAGTCAATGTGTGTGTGTGTGTGTGTGTAACAGATTGGGACATGACAGGGACAAACAATATATACAAAAAAGACAAGTTGGTTAAGACATTAAGACGGGGACTGTGCATGATGAGAGAGAGCAGGAAGAAAGAAACAAATACGAAACAATGTCTGTTAGCACCATTATGCAGTCTATATTTTAGTCTGCTTCATAATTTAGGGCACAGTCAACCTCACCTATTTTTGAATAGTGTTAGTTAAAAATGAACTTTTCATCTGCCTCGCTGTATTCCATCTTCTTTCACGGTCGTCTTCTCTCTGTGATTCAGAATGATGATGATATGATATGCAGGTTAATGTGTCTGTTCACACGAAGACATTTTTAGGGAGGTTTGTAGTCATGTTTCCTGTACCGACGGAGGTATGCGCATTATGACTGGGGGAGTTCCTGAACAAAGAAACAGGCCAAGGAATGAAGAAGCACATTCCTGCCTTCCTTCATCTTTCTCCTTCTCTTATCTTGCAGTTATGGTGACAGGGTGGAGCATTTCCGTGTCCTGGAGGGGAGCGGTCAGTACTGCATCTGGGAAGAGTCGTTTTGTTCCCTCAACCAGTTGGTGGATTTCTACAGAACTCACAGCATTGCTGTGGAGAAAGTGGTCTGCCTCAAAGATCCTCCCTCATCCCCTCAGCTGTTGTCACATTTCGCACATAACCCCTATCCTAACCCTTATAAAAGCAGCTCTCAGGAGTCCATCCCCTCAGCCCGCCTCTACTCTCACCCCTCTCACACCTCTCACCCCTCTCGCCCAGAGGGAAAGACCTCATCGCGTCTGCTGAAACCAGTTGTGGAGGTATGACAAATCACCTCGACGCGTCTCTTTCTATCATAAACACCTCGTGCTTCTGTTAAACACGCACCTGTTTGTCTGACATCACCGTTTGGCTCCGTCTTTGTGTAGAAGCCTCGGCTGGCTCACGCCCTCTGCGACTACACCCCCCCTCACACCTCACACCTCCACTTCCTGCGCGGCGACATCATCGACCTGCTAGACTGCTCGAGCTCCTTGAGTTGGAGGGGGCGCTGCCGAGGCCGAGTCGGAGTCTTTCCGCCGGAGTGCGTCCAGCCGCTGTACCACTGACGCCATATCAGACCTCGGGGCCGTGGCTGCAATGCTGACACTTATCAGTCAGGCTGTAGTGACTCACCTTACTTATCCAGTGATGCAAACACTGAACGATTAGTCAAATAAGACTGACTGAGCAGTTTTAATTGCTGATTAAAGACCCTTTTCCTATCAGCTTCTCACTATGAGCTCTAAATGATGGGCCCTGTGTATGATAGCGACTTGTCAATCACAAGGTGTGCCCGCCCCCAGTCATATCACCTATTTTACTACTAACGGGACCATGACTTATTAAGTGAACATCATGCTGTAGTCAGTAAGAGCTGAGTGGCTGAAGCCATGCATTCAGTGAGCAGTAGAGTCATTTTCCCACGCACTTCTACTGTCTGATGATTCTGCTGGCCATTAGGAGCAGGTTTAAGGCACCTCATCAACGGCTTCATTTTTCATAACCCGAGGTTATGCCCTTCTTTTGTATGAAGTCTGTGGCTGAATACATTTGGAACGGAAGAGATGTCACATGCTTACTCAACCAAAATCACAATAAAAACACACCCAAACTGTCCTGGTTGTTAAACTACCAAATTCCTATGGGTGTTAGTGGATTTGTGTCTATTTATTCATGAAGAAATGAGCCTACAGCCTTTTAGAGGCAAGATGGGAGACTTCAGTGCAACATCTTTTTTGTGAGATTTTAAAAAGTATGCCATTTCAAGTCATAAAGACAACAGAATATGCTGCTGGCTCCCACCTCACAAGTCTGAGGATTTGTTGCTTTCTGTGTCCTACAGCATTATCATTGTTTCCTGAATATGTTTGATTGCTAATCAGTAAATTATTCACGTACCAAAGCTTTGGTGTGCTTCATTATTTGTAGGGAATTTTACAGACTCATTAATACATCTAATAATAACTTGCAGATAATTTGATAATAAATTGTTGCAGCCTCAGAAGGAACTTCGGAGTCTTTAAGAACAGCTTCTACTGAAAATATGAAGTGAAAGTGAAATTTGATTTCATGTTTGCTTTGTGTTGCCATCCTGTCTTTGCTTCTTCCCCCACCACACAATTAGTAACTGCACATAAGCTGCACACAGGCCAAATAAAGAGTGTCTTCATGACACAAACACCTCATCCTCTCTTCATTTGTGGAGTCCTTTACATTTTTATGCGCAGATCATTCAGTTTATTTGCAACATCACAAATATTACAGGACCACAGGGAAATGTTAATACTGATGAAAAAAGTTACATTTTTCTTTTTTATTCTCATTGGGATGCATTTGGAGCTACACTCACCGTTTCATATCTTGATTTTCATGGTGGGTAAAAACTTTAATACAAATGTTTAGATCGTGGACCATAAAAGTGAGAATCTGTGATTCATATTCATAAACCACAAAAGAACATTTACTACAAACATACACATAAAGCCCTAAACATAACTAAACAATCAACACAGCAATATTAAAAATCACTTGCAGAAACTAAATCACATGGATGTACTCTACATATTTTAAGCTTTAAATTCAAGCTGATGTTTGATGCCCTTTTATTTAGAGGTGTTGTGCTAACTGCACACTGATATTAGTCTATTACGATCCACACACTTCAGTGTAATTTATATATGTAGAAAGGTAGAAAAGTTTAACAAATACTTCAGTAGACTACAGTGGTGCAGCAGTCAAAAATGTATAAATATTTAGACTACAGTACATGTCTAATAAACTAGTTATAAATGACACCACAGATTTTGCTTGAATTTGCAGTCTAAGATCTAACCCATTAGTGCCTGTCACCACATACTGCTGTGATGCACATGTGAATCCAAATCTAGCTGTTTGTGCAGCTTTAGTGGAGATATGTGCTCTGCCGTATACCAGCATCTACCAGCTTTACACTGTGAGTGGGTGTCTGAAGGATTCAGGTGGAATCTAAGCAAAGATCTATTTGTTTCTTCACATTCTTGGATGTAGAGGAATCTCCTTCCTGCTCATGCTGGAGAGACTACAGTTCAGCAGGACGCTGAGGCCGGATGTTAAATCTGACCTCCCCTCAGGCAAAGTATGCGTAGAGAAAAATGTTAATGCTGACCAGCAGGAGAGCATTGAAACAGCAGAACCTCGACCACAACGCGCTCTCTCGAATGCTTGGGACTCTGGGAGCTGGAGTCTCCTCTGATCGCCGCACTGCTGAGATACACAATCCTGCCCCCCGACCGCATGTCACCCGCCGCGTTGGCTCAGAGTCTGCGACATCACCACACACACACACACACACACACACACACACACACACACACACACACACACACACACACAGAGCAAGTTACTCAAAAACAACAGCAGCATGTGTGTGTGTGTGTGTGTGTGTGTGTAGATGACTGTTTCTCACATGATTGCTGGTTTTATTGGCAGTGACTGTTCTCATGCTTACCCTGGGAGCTACGGTGGCTGATGGAGGACACTTTTTGTAGAGGAATGTCTCTTTTTGGCTCTTCGGTTATAGTCCACCAGGTCAGGTTACACACCTGAGAAAATCGAAGAAGATTTACGGTCAATACGATGTAACTGTACTGACACACATTTTGACATGATGTGACCTAAAATATGTATGTGACTGTGTCTTTATTGACACCCTGACTTTGACTTTTTTAAAACTTTACACCTTATTGCCTATTTGCAAAAATCGGAGCGATGATTGTTACTGTCACCTACCATGGAATTTTAATTTCATGCTTGAGTCCATTTTTTTCATGATGTTTAATTTCACAGAAGATACAGTATATGTGCATTTATGGTCGGTGTAACGTACTGACAAACACTGTGATCCGGTGCCTGTGTACAAGGGATGATACAGATCACAGTGTGATTGTCTGGTGTTAAGGATAATATTGTTATGGAGTTCACCACAGGACACTACTCTACATGGCTGATTTGGCAGCATTTTATACCAGATGCATGCCCAAAGGGGATTCTTATCCCCAGCTACAGTAGAATAGAACCAGTGCTCTTTGCTTGCCAAGTAAATGTCTAATTCTCTCTAGTAACAGGGTATTTTCTTCATCAGAAGGGCAGGAAACAGACCGTATTTACACAAGCTTACTTCCCTTATAGGCATGTCAGTTATTGTATCCATGTGTACACACCTGTTCATGGGTGGGCGGTGGTGTAAGCAGTGACACTATGGCAACAACAATAGCCGTGAGCCCACAGAGCAGAATGGCAAAGTGGAGGTAATGGACACTACGTAGCACCGTGGGTGCCGAATCCTCAACACCACATCTGGCAGGAGGGAAGGCGAACTCCAACACCATCCTGCACACGCCGACCACCAAGCCCACCATCAGGCCCCAGAAGGCACCCTGAAAACACACAAACACGTGTAGATTACATTAAATGCCTTTGTGAGTTGATTAGCTGAATTAACTTGGCAGGAAGCATCAGTTTAATTCCCGAATTCCTCTTAAATGCACATAGGTGCGGTCGTCACTTTCCCACCAAGATCATTTGCTGTCACATCCTTCACTTGGCACTTACACGACTTATAACCCTCTGACTTCTTCTAGTGTTTAACCTTCAGTGAAGAATGTGATCAGTGCAGTTTGACTTCAAGGAACCGCCTTGTAAGCACGCAGAGTAAACAAGTGATCCTCATACTTTCGCTGCTTTACTTTTTCCTTTATTTTCACTCCACATGGTCTTTTTGACCTACCTCACATGTACATCTCCTATGATGTAAAGCTGATTTACACTATCCAGGGTACAGATACTGTGATGATAGCAATTACAAGGTTAACTGACATTTTTATGGGTTTCATTTAATACTTAGCTTTGAACACAGCACGCATCATGTTCCTAGTAAACACTTTCAATTGTTTGCAGTCTACAATGCCATGCTGCACAGCGTGTGACCTATCCCGTGCTGCAGTGTGTGTCCTTTGACCCTGTAATTGACTACCATTATACCATTATACTTTTATTGTGTTTATCTAAACATAGGAAGCTCACAGCTTATGTGTAACCATGTAGTTAATCTTTCACAGCAGCTTTTTAAGAGGTCTAGAGTGAAATGATAACATACTTGGACAAAAGTACTGGACCACACCTTTTAATCCTTGAATTCAGGTGTTTTCAGTGCCACAGGTGTGGGATGTTCTAAAGAGCTCACTGAACTTGAGTGTGGTAGCGTAATAGGACGTCACCCTGCCCTTGCAGCAAGTCAGTTTGTGAAATTTCTTCCCTCCTGGATATTTCACGATCAGCTGTAATTGGTGCTACTGCAAAGTGGTAGCGTTTAAGGAAGCAAAGCAACTCAGCCACAAAGTGTCAGATCACAGAAAGTTACAGAGCGGGGTCGCCAAGTGCTGGTGCATAGTTGATAAAAATCTCCAACACTCCGCTGACTCAGTAACTGCAGAGCCCCAAACCTCCTCTGACATAACATGGGCATAAAAACTGTGCACCGAGCTGCAGCTTATATGAGGAGAACGTTTCAATGTACTGGAGGATGACTGAAGTCAGCAGGATTCATCCTCTGGGGATCAAAAGTGTGCTTAAAATAAACAATGGTAATCTAATATTGATATACTGCAGTCTGGACCAAAGAAGTGAACCAACATGGCTAAAAATATTTTCTGTAACAGAGGTGTCCTTTGACCTGCAAACAGCCAAATGGGTGTTTGCTTGGCCATTGCCAACTCATGTTGTAACCTCAGGCAATTTCACTGTAAACACAAAATCGGAAAAGTCGTCTGATGTAGATTCTGTGTAGAATTTCCGAGTTGGGAAAGGTTGCATTTAGAGTAAAGGGGAACAGAAATCCTTTTCACACTGAAAAAAAAAAACCTGAGAAAATTCTCTTTCTTTCAGTTTCTGGACAGCGTGCCAGCCGAGAGCAGACACACCCAGAACGTGCTCTATTAAAACAGGGCTCTTGAATATCCAGGGGACTGGTCTTTACTTGCTGGCGAGCAACGTTTGACCACATGTAATATGAGATTTAACCTAATATGACTTTACCTTCTTATCTCCTCTGCACTTCACTCTGCAGGTTTTACCTTGTAATAACTACCCGCATCTCTTTCCTCACTCACAGTTTGTTATCAGAGATCATCAACGACTTATTGTTCAAAGTGAAAAACGCCGGTTCCTATCGAGGAAATCATAAACAATACACTTCATAAAATGAGTTATGAACACACACACACACAGCTTCAAGCTTGCACATTCTCACACACAAGGGACACCACACTAACCAGTGTGTGTTTGTGTGTGTGTGAGAAAGAGCGAGAGCTGCACACAGCTTGATCCCATTTGAGGTTAATAAAATTATACAGCAGTACGGTGTAAGTGAAAGGACAAACAGGGGAAAACCTCAAAAGTCCAGAATGTTCTGCAGGCAGATGTCCAAGACGGAGACGTTTCTAGTTTAAGCTGCTTTGTGTTTGCAGCAACACTTCCAGATGTGTTTTCTGCAAGTGTTGCTGAAAGTGTGTTTAATAAATGCTGGTGTGACTGTATCTCTATCTGATCAATGGTGTTGTTACTGATAGAGTGATACAGTGAATTACTGATTCAGTGTAATTGCTAGTGTGCTACCTGCTCATTCGTCCTCTTCCAGAAGACGGCCAGAGTGAAGACAGCAGTGACGGGTGGAGCGAGGTAGCTCGTCACTGACTGGATGTAAACGTAGAGCTGCCCGCTGTTGGCTGACTGAAGGATGGGGATCCAGACCACGCTCACCACCACTAAGATCACAGTCACAATCCTGGGGGCAAATGCAAACTGTGTCAGTGTGCCTCTTCTCTTTATTAATCAACCTCCAGCTCGTTCATGCACACCTGCCGACCAGAAGCAGCTCCTTCTCAGAGGCTCGTGGGCGGTGCTTCTTCCATATGTCCATGGTGAAGAGTGTGGAGCTGCTGTTGAAGATGGAGGTCAGCGAAGACATCAGAGCAGCCATCATCACAGCTATCATGAGTCCCCGCAAGCCTGCAGAACACATACACAGGTGTTCAGATGTGTGCTGGTAAAACATCTGAAACATGTTTGCAGCTATTTGGAAAAAGATTCGTGTTCTCACCGCTCGGCATGAGTTCAATGACCAGTTTGGGGAAGGCGATGTTGGAGCAGCCCACCTCAGCTCCACACACTCGCACACACTCTTCTGGATCCACACATCCTACGGTGTCTGAAACATGAAGACGTGGTCAACAGTAGTTCACACGCGGGAGGGGAAGGTGAAGCTGACTTCTCTGCTCATCCAGAATTCAAGTTGCTTCCCTTTAAGTCCCGCTAAAGAGTAGGTTTAGGGTTGTTCCATATAAAATCAGTCAATCTGAGAATGGACAGGTATTTATATAGTGCTTTTCTACTCTAACTATGAGCCTCATTCACACAAGTGCCGTTTCTTCTATACCTGCACTCACACACACACACAGACACAGATGCAACTTGGGGTTCAGTATCTTTCTCAATACTTATGATACTTCAGCATGCAGACTGGAGCAGCTGGGAATTGAACCACCAGCGTTCCGATTGGAAGACGACCCTCTCTACCTCCTGAGTCACAGTCGCCCCGAATGCTGATGGCCGTCTTTGCATTTTGTTGCTTCATTGCCTGTCCAGCTGGTGAGGAATTTATTTTGGCATAATATGGCATGTCCCTTTTACTTGGACACATCTAATTGATGTGACATCATTGTGGCTGATGGAGTGTCTGACTGGCTCATACCCAGAGCATCCACTATTCCTGAGATCCTGTGTGATCCAGTACCTTCAACACGCTCAAAGTGTAATGTTTTTAAAAGCTTCCTCTTAGGGCCTAAAGTGGTTTGATGGGTCGAATATGTCCAAGCTACTGTTTAAGGAGCACGTGAATGCTGTTTCTTTATTTCACAGCCGCAAAGCACTTCAGACAGAGTTAAAGTGTAGACAACACTTTGATGTAGACAACAGTAAGATCTTCTATAAGCATGTTTTGACCCAGCACCTTTTCCACATGTGATATGACCCTTGAACGCTTACCAAAAGTGCACTTTTCCAAGTTTTCTCCTGTGAATTATCAGAAAAAGATAAGATACAGTGCAAATGCTAGGTTCTGTTACTGTACACCAAAGATGTTAAAGTGGTGGAGTTTCTCTACTGAAGCTGTGATATATGCCCACGATGCTCATGCTCAAAGCTAATTATGAAAAAAATTAGATCTTGGCTTCAGACTCTGACACTTGCTTGCTGTATTTTTCAACGCTGAAACTGTCATGTGGCTCGCTCCTGTATTTGTGAAGGCTTGTTCACATTTTTTACCATTCAAAAAGTAATATGATATTACAGAAGACTATATTTTACATTAATCATCAAATCTAGGCTGCTTGTTGTGTAGCTGAGATGATAATGTAGAAAAGTAAATTATTAATTCCACAATCTGATGAATATCACCACTGTTAACTTCATTCCTTATTCAGTTACACATCCTCCAAGTGTATAAAACACAGGGATATCTGGATGAAAAACCTCCTCCGCTCCAGTAACATAACACTTTCTCCCAAAGTCTTCACTTTGTTCTAAATCACCACCCACAATTCAGCTGCAACATCCAGTGAGCTCACATTTCAGATCCCTTGTATATTCAGTGGTCTGGTTAGGTGATCAAAAGCACAGCAAGGACGACCTATTTGGTTCTCCATAGGTAACGTTAATGTTATATATTAACTTTGACCACGCAATTATACCTCGCAGTGTTTTACCGCTGTAAGATCCGACCAGAAGCAGAGACGCATCAATAACCAGCAATCACACCAAACAGGAAAAGCGGCTGCTCTGATATAACAGCAGTATAACTCTTCAGTCGCTCATTTAAACCAATGAATAGTCAAAGTAGAAGCTAAAACAGACGAGCTCTCACGTCATATTTAATTTGGGGGATGAAAAAAACACATTTCCCCCTGTGTGCTGGCAGGAGGGTGGAGTTTAGAGCCTCTCTTTCCTAAGTAACTACCGCCTTTCTGCCCCCGGACACTGAGCTTCCGTTGCCGAATTCCAGGGTCAGACATTCGCCGGCGGCTCCGCCACGCAGTCCGCTGGGCCTGGACGAACTTCGTGGGTTTTCATGTGTGCGTGAGTGTGTGTTCACGTGAGTGTGGAGCGACACTTGAAAAGTGAGAACCGAGGCTGGCTCGCGCCACGTCTGTGTCTCGTTTCGGGGAAGTTGCTTTTTTGTGAACATCTGTGAACCTCTGCCTTCAGGCTCGCGCTCCCGCGGCGAAAGGTGACTCGTCAGCGCCTCAGTCACACTGAGTCACGCGCAATTTCAAAACTTTTACGGGAGGATTAACGAGTTCTTTCTTTGTCTAAAGTACGTGTTCCGCTTTGGACTGACTCACTGGCAGACACACACACACACGTTCATCCGCCCAGACAGCTGCTCGTCTCCCTCCGTGTCTACCGGGCCTCGGGGCTGGAGGAGCAGCTTACCCCGGCCACCGCGGCTATTTTCCGGCTACCGTCAGGTGAAAGGCGTGGCGCTGGGCGTGGGCGGCTTTGTTTCAACAACACCTGAGAGAGGTAACCCGAGAACTGGGCAGAGCTGGAGCCCGCACGGGTTGGGGAACTGATAGCGGTTTATTTGCCTCCGAGGAAAATATCTTCCAGCGGTCTGGTTTGTTCCAGGGCACGGGATCAAAATGGACCGTAATGACAGATCGCACTTCTTCCAAGTTTGACCCCACGGACGCGTGAGTGGAAACTGGGTCAGAGTGGTTTCAGTGTTTAACTAATTATTGACTGGTGGGTTTACTTGGGGTCATGGCGCTGTCTCAGATCCTGTGCCTGGATGATCACCACGTCAACTGGCGCGTGAGCGAGAGCAAACCAGAGTTTTTCTACAGCGAGGATCAACGGCTGGCCCTCGAGGCTCTCATCACCGAGGGCCGTGACGCGTTCGCGGAATACATCGGTAAGCATGGCGTCCGGGAGTTCCTTTCGGAACCGGAGGTGGAGCGGATTTCTCACACGGCGGAAGCATACAGGCCCGGGTACGAGCATCACCAGAGACCCGAAACGCCAGGCCCGGGAAGCACAACCCCGGGGCCTTGGGAAGAGACTGGAGACGGTGAAGTGTCTCTCGAGTACTGGCCGGACCGGTCTGAGGCCTCGGTGGCGGAGCTGGACCTGGGCTGGCCCGAGGCTATTTCATACCGAGGGGTCACACGCGTGACCGTGCACACACAGCCTCCAGCCGAGGGGCACACGCACATCAAGGAGGTGGTGCGCAAGAGCATTGCGTCAGCACAGAAGGTAGGCAGAGAAGGAGATGGTTAGAAGTTCAGAGGTTCACAATAATCCTAATTAATGAAAGAGCTTCTTATCTGTCTGCACCTTTTCAATTAGAATTTGGTCGATATACTTGACTTGATGTCTGGGTTTCTGCTTTTCATTTGGAAGGTGTTTTATTTGCTAAAAATGTGGGTGACAGAACACACCTTCACGTCCAGAGCACCATAATATAGAGACTTGAGTCACACCACAGCATTGAGTCAACACACAGGAAACCACACTAACAACTTTTCACAATCCGGAGTGTATTTTTTTGTTCTGCCAGTGAATGCACCAGAGTGAATAATGCTTTTTTTTAATAGTTGCTCGGTCAGTGAATGTATAAAGCAGTTCAGTACCACAAACCCACACATTGCAAAACAGTGCGTCTCCATCACATTAAAGTAAAGAAAAAACTTTGTGCACTTAATAAATATTACTTTGTTTTTAGTTAAAACTGTTAAGCAAGTAAGCAACTAGTGACTCATCTTCAAAACACTCATCTTATCAGGAAAAAAATCAAGTGATTGAGATAACAGTCAGCAGAAACAGTGGCAATAATTATTTTCTTTTTTTTGGGGGGGGGGGTGTAGCTTAATATTAATGTTTATATTGATTTATGTTATCAATATCTGCTACCATCTATGCAGTAAGTGCACGCTTGAATGAACTTCTTTGGATACAGTCCAAGTTCAGTTCACTTTTCTGGCCTTTTAGATGCCTCAGACCTGTCTCAGATACCCACTTCCCTTCACTTCAGTTGAAATAAAACAAGTCTTAGCTTGACATGAGAGCAGATAAAAAAGCCCAGACGTCACTGAATGTGTCACATGCCTGACGGTTTCTTCTAATACACAAAAATGCTGGCACATGCTCATGCAGCAGCGTGGCTTTGCACTGGAGCGACAAAAGAAGCACTGAGGCTTAAATTAATTAGGCTTAGTGAAAGGCTGGCTTTCAGTGCATGTCTTTTTAAAAATAAAGCTGATATGAAGTCTAATATAAAAACTGCTCAAGATTTAACATTATTTTCCAACCTAATTCTGCAGTTTTAAACGTCAAGCTCAGTCACACAAAGGGAGAAGTCTCTCGTGCTACTGCGTTGTACAGCACACACTGGCCACTCACTTCACATTTTGTCATCTCTCTGCAAAACAGTCCCTGTTTTTAATATGCTCTTAACATCCGCAAAAATATTGTGCTCGAGTGCCTTGCTCAAAATCAGCTCTCATGTGTTCTCAGCTTCCTTTGGGATTTAATTTCGCTGATAAAAGCAGCTGAAATTGAACCCACCCTCACAGACCAGGAAGCACTAACACCATTTGTGGTTTTTCTTTGTGTGTGTGTGTGTGTGTGTCCGCGCGTGTGTGTGTTCCTAGGTGATAGCTGTGGTCATGGATGTGTTCACAGATGTGGATATCTTTCGGGACCTGCTGGATGCGGCCTACAAACGCAAAATCCCTGTGTACATAATCATCGATATGGCTGCAGTGCCCTCCTTTCTTTCCATGTGTGGCAGAGCTGATATGCACCGTGGACACTTAAAGGTTTGTATGCAGCCACATGGACGCGTGGATGATGTTTTGCTGAGCTAGTTGGATAAAAGGGCACGCCCAATAAGTGCACAATAATGGGAAACAGATAACAGCTTGTTATTAAAGACACCTTTTTGCAAATGCACTGTCCCTGTACAAAGGAAATTTTTAAATGGCACATGATTGATGTAGGCTGTCAGGTTTGTGCTTGCATGTCTTTGTGCGGTGCATGCTGCAGCTAGTTGCTTGCCATAGCTTGGATTTCTTTGTTATTCCCTGCCTCTCTGAGTTGAACTGGTCTAGGCAGTAACAGAAAATGCTTAAGAGTTTCATGAGGGATTTTCTTGGACCGGAGGCCAGAATGATACTCCTCACATTCCTGATTGTGTTGCAGGGAATTAACCACACATACTCTCTTTTTACTTTCTGTAACATGTCTTTTTTTACACTTCTCCATATTCTTTCCTCACTCATTAACAGGTGGACCGCTCCTCTTTCAACCCATTTCATATCTGACATCTCCACCGCTACTGTGAGCGTTACGGTTAAAATTGTTATGATTACGACTGTGAGATTTGGCACAGAGATCTCGGCCCGTCAGCCACACCCTTATCACAGAGGCGAACACAAACACCACAGGGTGTGTCAAACAGGCATGCACGTAGGTAGATGGAGTCCATGCTCTAACCTGTAGAGGTGCCCAGCGCGAGGCTACGGATGTATTAAGGCTGAGCATCAGCGCTTGAGCAACAGGGAAACTCATTCTTTTCTGCCTCTCCATTCTCTTGTTTCCTTTATTTCCCCTTTGTTCACTAAAGCCCTTTCCTCCATAAGCACTAAATCCTCTAGAGCGTGTGGTTACAAAGCATTAACCCTTAATAAACATGTGTGCACATACAGAATCTGCGGGTACGCTGCTGTGGAGGCGTGGAGTTCTTTACACGGTCAGCACAGAAAGTTCGTGGGTCTCTGAGCCAGAAGTTTCTTCTGGTAGATGGAGACAGAGCCATCTCTGGCTCCTACAGGTGAGCAGAATTCATTTTTGTACCTAAAGCTGCACAATTATGTATTTTTAATTTAGCAGTAAGTTACAAGACTTTTTCATTCAAAATAACCATCAATCTGTGCAGTGCCTTTAAGTTTACTGTTTTGGTCTTCTGACCTGCAGCTTTACTGGTTTGGTTTGGTTTGGTTTAGTCTTATCTAGTCCTTCCCAATTATTCTGCTGCAGCCGGCAGCTGCTTGCAGAAAATGGCTTCAATAAATCAGCTACACACATGTATTCCATACAAGACGCTGAAGTGAGCAACTAGCTGGTGAACACAGTGGAGTCTTTTACCACCACAGAGCAAGCCTGTATGGTAAACAGCTAAACAGAGCTAAATGGAGAACTCCGTTTAGCTCTGTGGATACGAGACATGCTGCAGAATCATGTTTCTTGTCTGGATCCAGGCCTCTGAAGCTGCCTGAAAGAGGAGCTTGATTCCTCTAATAGGGAAACACGATACACCAATTTGCTGGATAAAAAGGTACAAAAAGAGTATTGTTGTCTTGTTGTTGTGCACTGTGAGAAACTCAATGATGTCTGGAGAAACATGGTGAATCAGTGCTGTCAAAAATGGCTGGATTCAAGCTGATTTGTTGATCTCTATTGATTGGTTGGGGAAAATTAATTACCTTCCCCTGTGGAAATTTCAGGGTCAGACTGAAGATGGAAAGGGAATGTAGTGAAAATGTATTAAAGTCCATTACTCTGCTTGTTTTGTAACCAGCAGCCACATGTTGCAGCCTGGTTCTGTTAGCCAAAGCAAACTTAGAAAATTAGGCATGTTATCCTTTCTGTTAAGTGTCATTTATAGTTGCTTATTTACCACTATTTTTAGGTACTGTGTTAGGAATATCTATGTGCTGTGATTAAAGACCTTAATGTGGTGCATTACATCAGAGTACAAATGTCTGCTGTAATGATTAAACTATTATGATCTCAGGTTTCTGTTTTCTCAGTGGGAGCTGTGACCGAAGAGTTTAGATATGATAAACAGGACTGGAACAGAACCGGTAGAAAGAAATGTGCAGAGAAAACACTGAAGTCACTGCTGAGATCTCGATCTGCTTCTGTGTTTTTCCAGTTTTACCTGGTCCTCATCTCGTTTGGACCGTAACCTCATCACTGTGATCACAGGACAGGCGGTGGAGACCTTTGACCTCCAGTTTCGTGACCTTTATTTCATGTCCAGAAGTGTGTCACTCAGCAAGGTTCCCATGGCAGATGAACCGGTCCCCGACCCTCTCCCGCAGGCAGCTCCCGCTCCCGTGCCAGCTTCTGTTGCGAGGAAACTCATCAATCCCAAATATGCTCTTGTTGCCACTGGGACGCACACAAGTCCCACCTCATCTGACCAGAACTCCAGCAACAAGAACTCCCAGAAGCCCACAGGGCTCAAAGTGATGAAAGGACGGCTGAAGGAAGTTATTGAGGAGCCCCCCATACATCCGGGATTAGCCAATCTGGAGAGAGCATACCTGATCCCGTACCTGCCCACCTGGCCTGAGCCAGACCCACCAAGTGACGTGATTGGCTTTATCAACATTAGGGATGATAAGCGGGCCAATCAGGTTCACTTACAGAGGTCAGAGAGATTTGAGATTAGTCAGGCTATACGCTTCAGTTCACCACTTTTACAACCAGCCCAGACTGAGGAACCTGCTTCACATGTGGCTGGGACAGCTGCAGGGACAGCTGAAAACCTTACTGGGAATACAAGCCCGAAAGTTTCAACTCCTGTCAGTCCAACTGACAAGCAGCTCACGTCGCCCACAGCTCCCAACACAGACCAAACCGATTCCCCCAAACAGCCCAACACACCTCCAGCGCAGGATACACACAAACCAACTGCACACACTTCCACACCACCATCTAGTGTTACTGCTGCTTCACAACCAACAGAAAATGCTGCAGAACCACCAGAGACACAACCTGTGGCACCTCCTGTTCCTAAACGCCGCACTCTGCAGCTAGTCATAGAACCTGTCTCCCCAGAGAAACCTGATGAAACACAGGTCACTCTGGTCAAAATGGACCAGCTGGAGAGTCTAGAGGGCTCATTTAACAAAAAGGGAACACAGAAAGTGCTGAGCCCAGGACGCGGCCGCTTAACGTCAAAGGACGACGGCCGGGACTCTGGCAGCAACGATGAGGGCAGCCAAGACAGCACCAAGGTCAACTGTGACCGAGCAGCCATTGAGGAGCCTTCGAGCAACTCCACAGCATCAGAAGAAGAGTTTTATGATTGCTCGCAGCCAGAGCCTAGTAACCCGATAGCCAATGGAGTGACGACAGGGTCTGGCCGAGGACTTCGCCAAGGTGATGGGTTCAACATGATGGCCCGCTTCTCTCAGAGCATGCTGGACCTGCGGGAGCCCAGCCAGTCAGAGGACAGCGCTGCTCTCATTCGCGAATCACAGAAGCTGCGCAGACAGGAGCACCTTTCCCCACACAGGCACATAGGACAGGTGAGCACTCAGTATTACTATTCCAGTTGTTAAATGGACTGGTGATGATAAAGCACCTTTCCACTCAGCTGAGCACTCAAAACAAGTCTCTTTACTACAAGTCTCATACACACACACACACACATGGCCACATCTGCAGCAACTCAGGGTTCAGTATCTCACCCAAGGCTACTTCGGCATTCGGGCTGAAATCCACCAACCTTCGGCGGGGTATATGACCCGCTCTAACACCTGAGCCACAGACACCCAAAAGTCAGTGGTGAAATCAAGAGAAAACGATGAATCTTAACATGTTTTAACACATTTCTCCAATGTTAGCTGCTTTTCTGAACTACATTGTAAGTTTTGAGTCGGCTGGACTGGAGAAACATCCTAATGAACAGATGGTGATCAGAGTCAAATACTGGCATTAAATACTCGTGTTTTATCAGACACATGGTGTTGGTGCTGGTCTCACTTCATCCTCCTCATATATGACGTCACAACTTAAAACACTGGCTACCCTCAGGCGTGACATTTGAACATGCAGGATTAATGTTGGGAGAGGAGAACTGAAACAACGATTTATACATATTTTATAATATAGCTGTTAGTGCCTAAACCAAAGCAAAGAGCAACCAAAAGCGAAACTAAGACGTGAGTCCTCAGGTTCGTGATCTAGGATTCACACTGTTGACAAGTCACACAACTGTTGATACACTCTTTAAAGCAAGCAGCTTTCAGTTGTGTGACAGACACCCACTGACACTGCCTGGAATTCATTAATCACTTAAGAATGTCCATAAAAATCGTTTGCCACTTTACAATAACATTAATAAACATTACAGATTATCATTCCATTCTTTAACAGTGAATAATTATTAACTATAGTGAAATTAACTATTAACTTACCATTAACGAACAATATTTCTATAAAGTCTTGCCAGCAGATTAAGCTTCCTGCTCGATACTGCATATTAAATATCTTCTTCTACAAAGAAGATATTTATTCACTTAATTTAAAAAATGTTAGATTAATCTGTTATGAAAGCTTCTGCCCTAGATGACACAATGCTTAATCTTTTAAACCTTTTTAATGCTTAATGAGTAATCACTGACAAAAACAAGTGCCAAAATTTTCCACAAATTATGATTGCTATGAAAAAAGCATGCAGCACTTACTGGAAACACAATTCATGTAACACATGCCAAAACAGGTGTGTCCCATCAATGGTACCAAAGCAAGTCACTACCTGCTTGCAGTGCATGCTTACATGACTTATTTTCCCGGTTTATAAGGTGTTTGCGTGTCTGTGCACATGAGCGACTGTCCACCCATACTTGCGTGCACTCACCTGGGTAGAGAGCACGACTGATCATGCCGGGGAGGACGATGAAGATGAAGGGCAGCATCTTTAGATAGGCAGCAAAGATGGACGCTCCTTTCACGTGACTCATGTTCTTAGCAGACAGGGACCTTTGTACAATTACCTATGACACAGAAATATTTCCAAATAGTATGTTTCCACAAGATAATCAAGGAAATGTAGTGTAATATGATATAAATGAATGTAATAAATAGTAAAGTTTTCTGTTAAAGGTTGTCAAAAACAGATTAGAGCCACTTAAAGTCCCATTTGGTTTGATCGCAGTTGGTCAGGAGTATTTATCGAACTTCCATGATTTTCCCCTTCTTATCCTTCAGATAATGTTAGAAATGTTTCTTTATGTTATTTCAGTCTGTTATCAAACATGAAACAGCTTGTTGTGAAATGATGCGAAATGTCTTAAGTGAGGGAACTTTAGCACTAAAGTGTGATTAACAAGAGTCTGAAATTATGATAAAAAGTTTTGATTTGTCGAGTTTAATTGAAGTCATTTCCTGTCATAACCAACTGTAGATGGGAAAAGTAAATCTGGGAATTTTTGGCATAAAACATGGGCCATGAATACCAGGGGACCAAGGATTGATCCCTGAGGTATTCCATGTATGAAACTGATATTAGAGGAGTTTTTAATCATCTCTCTCTGTTCTTTCGGCCTAGTTGTTTCAGACCTCGAGATCTCCTGGTCGTGATGCAAGAGCGAGAGGACCAACGGTAGTAATTGCCAAACCAGGAAGTTATCATCGGCCCACTCGAGCAGCTGGCCCAGTGATAGGAGGTCACCGCTACTGGCAGGGCCAAATGCTCCAGCCTGACCCGGCCCACCCGCGGGTAGAGACCCGCTCTGGCCGGTCACCAAGACGACACAGCCCCAGCTACAAGAAGTCAGCCAACACATCACCGCAGCCGCCAGCCAACCAGGCGGGGTTACTGGGAATGTCTTTATCAAAACTCAACAGTTTCAAACATTTGAGAGCACGAGGAGGAGTGCAGCAGAAGAAAGCGTCTCAGAATAATAAGGCTGCTAGGTAGATCTGTGCGAGGACCCTAATGCTTCATTGTGGATTTTTATTATTTTTTTATCTTGTTTGGACACCCTGAAGCACGACATACGAGCTCTGTTTTGCTGAGATGTTTTCGTGTGATAAAAAAGGACTTTTGCTGACATGTTTGTAAGGAAATAAACTCTGATAATAACATATCAGGTGTTTGTGTTTACAACAAGCAAAACAAGATAGCATGCATTCTTGATTCATCAGCGATCTGTGTTTTTTATTTGATATTTTTTACGGTACTGTGTTTGGTCAGCTGTGATTCTTCTCGGACAACTCGTGTTCTTCAGCTTCAAAAACAGTGCTTTGAACAAATACTTCTGAATTACCTCAACTGCGTTTGTGACTTAGAGTATTGTACCGTGGAATGTGTCTGTGACATGTAAGAGCAGATCATGTCTCCGCACTGATACAGTGAGGCACTCGTGTTGATTTGACTGGGATGGGTTGCTGATGGTGAGAGGACCTTTAAATCTTTGGCAGACTTCCCTGATTAGATGTATGAACATGTGTGAAACATGTGTGAAAAACACTGACATGGGACCAAAAAGTGAATGTTGTAAATAAAAAGACAGACGTACTTGCCCCACTGCTTTGTTTCAGCCAGTTCACATAAATCATTAGTTGATTTAAAATCGCCTCAGTACTGTATATACACATCTTAATAATTCAAGGAAGCTTACCACAGTGAAAATGAAAGGACATGTCTGAAACTTACAAATAATCTGGAAATAATCCATTGTAAATGATTATGTATGAACACACTGAGGTATTTATAAGTATGTCTGCTTTTGCTTCCTGCTTTGCAGAAAAATGTAATTGTAGCTTCTTGGTTTCTGAAGGGGTTGTTGTAGTTTGGCTAAAAGCAGCATCTGGGCAACAGGGTGCAGCCTGACTTCTCTTTGCCTAGGTTTGGGTTTACAGTGACACGAGTGGAATAGAGTCTAGCTGGACAAGTAGTCTGCCATCATTATTAGGGAAGAGAAAGAAAAGCAAATGGCGATGGAGACGTCACAATAGCCACAATAACTAAAGTGTAGTTATTGTTCACTTTCTCTGCCTGGGAACAGAACATTTTCCTGGGATTTGCACATTTTCATTTGTATGATATGGACTGTCGAAGACATTTTGTATGCATTCATTTTCCAATCTTACTATTTAATATGATGAATTAAAACTAGAAATGACTGCCAATAAAGAGAGAATCGTTGACCTGGATATTGGCAGGTTTTGGACGTGCAGGACGTGAGCAATTAACTTTCCCAAAGAGCCACCCGCACCAATGAGCTTATAAAGTGATGAAAATTAATATTGAGCAGAATAGAGCTCAGGTCATTGGAGAGGCCCTCCCCAACAGTCCCAATTGCTCATGTGGCCCCTTGGGGAAATTAATTGCCCATCGCTTCCCCAAAACTGGTGATTTCCCTTTAATTTGTGCATAAAGTTGCTTCAAAATGCTCAGACTCCTTTAGTTTTTATACGATCTGTACATTTTAAACTGCTAAAATGTAGCATTTGCCTCCATACATGTTCATAGATTTATTTAAAAACAAAAGCTGATATCTTTCAATGACGCATTCAGACCCTGTGCTGTGGCAGACCAAGGATGTCTGTTTGCTTCAGTTATCTTTGAAATCTGTCTAGAACTTGGCAGGAGTCCACCTGTGACAAAACTCAATGCTTCCAACATAGTTACAACATATAATAATCTCTACAGCTTTAAGTGTTACCTCCAGCAAAACATCTGCAACTAGCGAGTTAGGGCTAGATTTTTAAATAGAGCAGACAGAAGCAACCCTCAATCAAAAGGAGAAGCTGCATTCAAAGGACACCATGAAGACGGGGAGTCTGGTGAACACCAGACACTGATCAGCACTTGGCTATGGTGAAGCACGGTGACAGTATCCTAGTACAGAAGTGCTTCCTGGCAACTCTGTATCAGGTTGGAATAAAATAATTTTTTAGCCAAACACACATATGTTTTTGAAGAAAACATGCAGCCACCTGAGATGCAGTCAGTGGTTCATCTTTCACCACAACTGTGACAAGTCTTTGACGGGTCAGCCAAAGCCCACACTGAAAACTATGTAACATTTCTGGGCAAACATGAAGATGGCATTTCACAAATGCTTCTTACTGGAACTCACAAAGCTTGACAGGATCTGAGAGGGACTAAAGCACTGCCTGACGGAAAACGAGTTTGACTTGCAGAGCAGAAATTTCTATTAAAACTCACAAAGCTGTATTTGCTGCATATTATCAAGAGATTTTATTTATTCATTTATTTCACAACAACAGCTTTAGCATTATGAGTAGTTGAGTGCAAAGTTTTGAGGGAAAATTTCACATCTGAAGGGGTCTGAATTCTGACTGTGGGCTTTAGACGTACCTGGTCGGTGCACCAATACCATGTGGCCAGTATGGTGAGCCCCAGAGTCATTCCAGGCCAGGGCAGGTCCCCAGTGACGGCGTCTCTGAACAGGTGCATGGCGTCCTGCCGAGGCAGGTGGCAGGTACTGTTGGGAATGATTTTACTGGGCACCGCTCTGCTGTACCGCTCTGCCAGGTTGCTGTAGCCACCGATCTTATTGAAAGCTATGGAGGCACATTTTCAAACATTCAACTGTCAAAACTACTGCTGTTTAATGGTTGGCCTGCAATACTTTGTGCTTACTTTGACATGATAGAGATTGCATGTACCAGTAACTGTTAGGATAATTGCACCGACGAGCATGATAAACGTCTGGAGGGTGTCTGTGTAGATGACGGCAGCGAGACCACCTGAAAGAAAGCGATGGCTTTTATTCTGAAAATTCTTACGATGCAACAGGTGTGTGCCAGGAGTTTCTGCTTGCCTAAAAAAATATTATAATTAATATTAATCGAAAGTGTTGATAAAAGTGCAGTTTTTATCTTTGATACACTTTCATGTCTACCTGCAATGGTGTAGAGGGCAGTGACCACCAGCATGAGGACAGTGGACAGGTAGAGGTTCCACCCCAGACACACCTGAACAAACAAGGCTCCAGAGTACAGGTCAGTCTGGTGAGAGAAACAAGCAGATCAGCTGTCCTGGCAAGCAAATTGCCTCATAGCTCAGACACTTGTGTACGCAGATGGAGTGTGTGTTTATGCGTGTGTGTGTTACATATTCGTACTGAAATCTTTGTGAAGACGGACAACAACAGCGAGAGGACGGCCAGGTAGGTTCTGATCCTCTCTCCTCCAAAACGACGCCCCAGATACTCCGGCATGGTCACAATCTGGACACAGACATTTGGACATCTTCACTGTGACATCCATGAACTGGACCTGTTTTGCTTCCTGGCCTGTTGTCCCATTCATCCATTTTGATTCTTTTAGGGTGAATTTCTTTATAGAGATCTGCCTTCTCTTAAATCTTATGATGATAATTTAATATCAGTCTGTAGAAGGAAGCATGCAAGAGTCTGTGGGAAGAGGTTCGTGCCAGTGACAGGAAGTAAACATTAATGATGTTTCCCCTCAGCTGCGAGCTTCTGTTTTTCTGTGCGGGCAGTAGAAAGAAAGTAGTTTATACATGAAACTGTGTCACAAGATGTGTGCAGAACAAACAAACTGGACGACTCACAGCCAAACAATGTAGATGATCAATAGTACAATTTACTTTAGATTCATTTTTAAAATATGTGTGCTAATAAAAACTTAAGTGACTACGGAGACGTTTGTGAGTGCTGTGCAGTAACACCCCGTTGGGGAATTTACAAGGTGGGAAATCCTTGTAAGGGAAAAGCCTCTTGGCACCAAAACATACCTGCAGAGCCAGTCTGAACAAGCAGACTGTGTGTGTGTGTGTGTGTGT
>VOQJ01031510.1:24833-41793 GCA_015052665.1 Apistogramma diplotaenia
TTGTTTGTTGTGGTGTTTTTTTTAGTTTGTTTCGTGTTTTTTTTTTTTTTTCTCTCATCATTTTCTTGTTTATGTTTCTGCTCTCTGGAAACTCAGCAGCTTTGGACCATTTTATGTCAATCAGTTTTATTAGAATATTTTTCATCCAGTGCAATTCTTACACATAAAATATGGGTTTATGAAAATTTCAAATCTTGCATTTTATTTGTGTTTACATTACATATATCACCTTAAACATTTTTTTGAAATCTTTATCTTTATAAATAAAGATAAAGAGGGAGATAATTAGTTTGCACGTTATAGTGGAATTAAATTTTCCTGTTGCATGGGTTGCACAGCAAAGAGTATTCAGCATCAGTATGGTGCCACCCTGCAGTGCACTGAGCACGAGTGCCTCATGAACTTGATTTCATGACCAGTGAAGACTTTTCCATGCAAAGCAAATGCCGGGGATGACAAATGAGCCAAAACAGAAGGGACTTAAAATTCCTCTGTGCTGGCCTGGCAGTATGCAGCGTGCGTGTACTGTGGTTAGTTCGGAGTTCTTTTACTGTGTTGGCTTTGGGCTCGTTCCACATACAGCACTGTGTTTGATCTGGCAGCGTAGCGGCCACTGAGAAGAGCTCGTGTCATCTCAGTGGCAGACTGCTTTTGTTTGCAGAAAAGAAAAAGAGATGGCACTAAATGGTCCAGAGGCGCTTATTTGCTGTTGGCAAACAGGCACTGTCCTCAGTGGTGAAGCACTCAGTTGCCACTGTGGCCTGACAGCTGACTTTCATCCCTGAGTGCTGCAAAGTTTGTTCACAATGCAAGTTGCTCTTTAAATGTAATTCATGCTCTGCGTGGCCCTCGCGCTCTGGCGCAGGCTCAGAGTAAAGATTCCCCTCCAGCGCTGCTTTTGGTCAGACGAATACGAATCCATTTCCTTGACTTCTATTGATTGATGTCAACTGTTCAGCGTCCTCTTTTTCCTGTGTTCTTGTTAATGGTTTCTTTGAAGTTCCTTTCAACTTCCCACCTTCTGCAGAGCAGTTGGCTCGCACCTGACTCATTGATGTTTCACACCCCAGAGGTCACCTTGACGAGGGCGCCTTCTTTGTGGTAGAAGACGTTTTCATATGCAGAAATTAATGGCGGTATTTTTAGATGAAAGGACTACCTTACCCAGCACTTTCTGCATCTACGCTCCATTTATTATTCCCTATCAGTCTTGATTATAATCTAAACACTTTACCACATATGAATCATGGTTATGTTACAGAGTTCCCAATT
Source organism: Apistogramma diplotaenia (assembly GCA_015052665.1). Classification (NCBI taxonomy): domain Eukaryota; kingdom Metazoa; phylum Chordata; class Actinopteri; order Cichliformes; family Cichlidae; genus Apistogramma; species Apistogramma diplotaenia. Next base: position 26,106 of record VOQJ01031510.1, read on the forward strand.
TAATCAGCTGTTAAAGTAGACTCATAATGGCATTTAAAATCCTTTCAGGGACATAATTACACTTACGTTCAGCCCAGTGGAGACACATATTTCATCATTTCTGCGCACTGACTCCTTCAAGGTTCCTGCTCCCTTCTTCTGCATCCTTTCACTTTGACTAAAACTCTAATTAACAGTTGTTGAGATCATTTTGCAGATCAATAATTTTAATTTGCTTGGGTGCTTTAAAGCACACGCCCACTGCTTAATAGATATTGTGAATGAAAATGATCTTTTTGTTTAGCTAGCACGCTCCTGACAGAACGGTTAGCTTTGAGATTCACCATTTCGTGTTCTCTGGTCTCGAGACAAACGAGCAGCACAGATTTGTCTCGGCAGTCACTGTGGAAAATGCTACATGAACAAATTGCCGCAGTGATTAGATCGCACAATGCTTGCATTCAGACACGGTCGGTTCCTGACATTCACTTTGCTGCAAGACGAACTTCTGCTGCAGCGCTTTTCAAGGTTGAACACTATCAGAAATATAGTTTCCTTTCATCCCGCTCAAGGGTCTGCCTCTTTCCCCTCGGGGCAAATCCCCATAAAGCCATCTTTGTCCTCCAGACACACACATGTTGTTAGAGCTGTCCTCATAACTATAAATGTATTCCTTCTGAACATCAACTGTTTTCCTTCATGGCCATAAAGTTGTAGGAGTCCTGTAGCTTTCACTGAGGCTAGCAATCTTTCTTTGATGCAAAATCGTACGTTAAAATCTTCGCAGGTTTTACAACAAGGTTTGTCTCCAGTGTGAGTGACAGTCACAGTGCTGTAGAACCGGTTGCCGCCTGGTACATGTTACTGTAACCTTGAGGAGGATGTAAACCCAGTGTTTTATGATGTTTGTGTGTGACTTTTATCACTAAGTTATATGTGGCAGTTTGGTGTTTTCATGGCTTGGTTAAAACTGTAAGTTTATGATGTTTTTGTTATGCAAATGGGTGTCAGGATGTTCCCGGGAAAGAATTATCAGAAGCAGGTCAGGTTTAGAAAAACTAGGCCAAGTTCTCAGCAGGCAGCTTTCTTTGTCGTGTTGTGTGGAAACTGTCAGAAGAGAAGAGATCAAGGTGACTGTTCTGGCCGTTCCAAACAACCTTGGAGCTGATGGCCATTGGCCGCTCACTCCTGAGAGCAGGCAGAACAGAGCAGAGCTTAAACCCTTAAAGCAGGTTTTAAACAAACAGTCTGCTGTCAAGGCTGTGTGTGGCATTTCTGTTCAAATGCCTGTGCTCTCCAGAGCAGTGCAGGAGCAGAGCTGTTTCCCTGTCTGATTTATCTCTGCAAGGTGAGATAAGACACTCCCTTAGCCCGTCTGTTAATCGTCTCTGCTGCAGATGGAGAGTGGGCATCAGCTGGCTGGTAGACAAAAGATTTGCTGAGTGGAAATCGTAGGCTACGCATTAAATGCACACTTGCGCTACCTAGGCTGGCTATCCTTTCTGAGGAATTTAGTGGAGGAATAGGAAAATATTTAATCTCAACGGGTTTCTCATCGGCAGTGGAATTTTTAAGAATATCTTCAAGGAGGCAGAGACGGTCGAGGGATTTGATACATTTCCTGGAGAACCGGGAACTGTTTTTCCAACTTTGTGGTAGTTTGCAGCCATATTTCTTCTTTGCAGGCCTGGATGTAGCAGAATGAGACTGTTTATCCCTGCAGAGCTTTCCTGAGCTACAGCACCTAGAAAGCAGGATAAAATACAGTTTTTCATCCTAGTTTTGAATATCTTGGAATATTTTAGCTAAGCTGTGGTGGGAACCAGCACAGTACAGTGCACTATTGCCTGTTTTTTCCATGCAGTGTGTTCTTGCTCATACCATTTCTCCTTTTGATCTGTAGTGAGTTCTCAGAGTTGCTAAGTGCTAGATTCACTGGTCAACTTTGATGTCAAGTTAAAAGACTGCTGGGCTGTAACTCCTGTAGAACTACGTTCAGCACAGGCTCACTAAAGGGTTTTTTTCTGCAAATGAGCCTGAGTGAGTTTGTGGAACAAAGTGAGATGTATGAGACCCAGGGGAACATTTTTCAGCAGGGATGTGTGTCTCAAGGCGTGGAAGTGTGCGCGTACGTGCACTTTGGACGTGTGCGAAGACTCCAGATGAAACCCATCTATATCCCTGACATGCCTGCATTCATCAGGAAGCCTCAGCACCAATCTGCTGACAGCACTGGCCTGTAATTGGCTGGCAGAATTAAACATCTCTGGACTAGACAGGCAGTCTGATGTGGACAGTTATTGTGACCTGTGGGTGAAGAACATATTACCTCTTCAGTGGTTAAAGTAGAAAGAGAATAAAATAACACAGATGTAATTTCACCCATCATGCATGCTGCCACCCAGCTGTGCTTTTGTTATCATTCATTTGATTCTAATCCAAATAAGAGTCAACACACGTTTGTGAAAATGACGAGAATTGGCAACAAAATATTGAAAATCTGTTGTGGTATGCGTGCTGCTGCATATCAAATTACACTTTGGATGATGAGGGGAGGCTGATGGAGTTGGTGTGTTAATAAGTGTTTAACTGTAGAGCACAAAACTAGCTGGATGTCATTAAGTTAATCAAATGAACTGCGCTATCAAGCAGAGTTTTAATGAAATACTTCCAAGTGATCCCCAGGTCACAAATAGAACAATGCTTTACGTGGCTTTTATTTATAGAAGCTAACTGCGAACGGCTGAAATGAAGGGAAACAGAAAATGGAGTGGATCATTTATTTTCACAAAGGTGCAGCTGTCATACAAGCACATGGCTGCTGTCAGGGAGGAAGCTATATGGACATGTCATAGACAAAGCTCAGAGTGCTGAACTGTGGAAATGGAAGCTCTTCAGCTGCATCTCTTTGATGTAGCAGACAAAATGCAGGGATAGTATCCCTGAAGAGCACTTATGCTCAGGATGCATCCCTCCCTCTCCGAGGCCCAGCTGCTATCATTTATAAAAGTAGGGTTTTTACTGTACGGTAACTACCATTTACATGATAATCCTGCACTGCCATATGAAGCTCCAACACAGCCCCATTCCACACCTTCCCACTCTTTTTCCCTCAGTGTCATTATACCTAAATTCTTAATGAGTGAAAAAAATTAATGGAGTGGGTACAGGAGCCCAGACATTACTGGTCCAGCTCTTTTTTTCCCAACAGCAGTGTGGTCTTGGTGATCATCCCCAGCTTGCCTGCGACTGGTATGTGTCAGTGAGAGAGTTGGAGGTCCCTTCTCTCTCTTTGCCCTCCCTCCTTACACCTTGAATCCTGTCGGTCTCTGTTTATAAACCTTCTGCATTTTGACAGCCAGTGTGGGGAGAAAGTCAGGTTTGGGGGCAAAGCGGGGTTTTTTTTTTCCCTTTCCTTCCTGAGCCCCAGTTCCCCACTTGTCTGCCAACAGGGAGAGCCACTCTAAGGGTTTAAAAATAATCACTCCCATTTTCAGTGGAGGGCTTTCTAATTGGGCCTGAACTGACCCCTGAATGTGACCGTGCCGTCTGGCTTCCATCCCCGCACTTGATTGAAATGGGAAAAGTCGACGGAGATTCAGCTCATTCTTATTTATTTATGTTTGGTCGTCCCCTGTTTTGCATGGCCCAGCAGCGGATTAGCACTCTCTAGATGGGCCCACAGTTGAGGGGCCCCACTTCCCGGACACACTCGGGGTGGGTGGAATGTGCAGCACACTGCCAGGACTAATGGTGTATGAGAAAGGGGGTGGTATGAGCTGTCTACCTCAATGCACCTCTTTAACTGTGTCTCCAGTCATCAGCCTCTCAGTGTTTTGCACTTCTAACTCAAGTATAAAGTTTCAAATTCATTACCGAAGAAGGGCTGCATTGTAGAAATCACAGTGCTGTTTATTCTGTCTCTTTGGCACTTTGGCGGTAAAACGGGTGACCTCCCGTAAACACAGTGGAGAGCAACGCTTGTGTACCAGCAAACGCGAGCAGGATGCAGTATCTTTGTAGTCTAAACACATCTGACACGGTCACAACACTGTGTCCATTTATTTCCACTTTTACATCCTGCATGCTGTCAAATTCTGAGTGACAGCTAAATCTGCTGGCTTATATGAAAAACTAAGCCACTGTGTAATTGAATATTAGTTAAATCCTTGCCATACTACTGAGCGTTGACCTAAAAAGCCCAAATGTATAATTGGAGTACAGTGCCCCGCCTTTGGCATCACAGTTGGCCTTCTACTGTTGTATCTTAATTTAATCACCATCACACCTTTTGTTACTGTGTTGGTCAGCTAGTACCTGAAGTCTAGCAACAACCGCAGTGGAGCTCGGATTTTAAATGTGATCTGTTGCCGGCTTGTTTGGATCTCTTTTCTTTTCCATTTCACAGTAGTTTCAAAGTTGGATGAATCTGATAGCTGCAGAGCTCATTTGGCATCATTAGCACCTGGTCTTTGAAAAGCTGTGTGCATGATTATAAACAAAATATCACAGGTGGGTTTTTAAATTCTACCGTGCTCTGGCGTGGCCGGCCTCCTGTGTTTGTCTTTTGAAATGTTTTGCTATAAAGACAAAAGCAAAGTATGAAGTATTGTTATTGAGGCTGATTTTGAGGGAAGAAAATTGATCCCACAGTTTCCCATCTGTAGAGAATTATATACTTTTCTCTATGCATAATCTAGTCAGCAAACTGCCAGTATTTAAATGGGTGAGGACATCAGCTCAGACAGCAGTGTTGAGAAAACATCTCTAATTCAAATCAGTGTTTCATCTTAGTTGTTCTTTGTTTGTATTATCTGGATTTTACTCTGAGGAGCAAAATCGTTTTCTGTGAGTTCAGCTCCAAATGAATCATCTTTATGCATTTAGTGGTATTTGTTGCCATAAACTGCTGCGCCTCCTTAATTGAAAGGCTTGTTAACGAGGAAACAGCCAAGAGACTTCAAAAACCCCATCTGTATTTCTCCACTTCGCACATTCACCCTGCAGATGTCTGCTGCAACTGTTTAGTTTCGTCCTGTGTTGATCTGCTGAGGTGTGAGTCCTACAGGAGTGTCTGATGGGAGCTGTGCAGGAGGAAAAAAAACACAGGGTCAGTAATGTGACCATCCCTCTGGCAGCAAGCATAGCATAAGGGAGAAAGTGGAGGAGAAGTACTGCTATTATCTCAGCCGGTGATGCTGGAGAAGTGTTTTTAAACCATCCTTCACTCTGTACCCTAAAGCGCTGTACGTTTTCCCTTTAGATGCTTCGTCCACTGCAGCCTCACAGTCACCCTCTCACTTTGGTCTCCAAACCACTGCAGCAGAACTGATTTTGACTTAGTCTGCAGCTTCCTGAATACCCCTTTGTTCCATTTAAGAGAAAGAATGCACCAGATCTATGTTTAAAGTGTTAAATGCCACAGCATTTGGAAAATGTGAAAGTTTAAATGGCACAAAATAGTAAGAACTAAAATAGAGAAACAAAGAGTGACTGACATGTCCGGGTCCATTAGAGTTATTTGGGAGAACGTGGTTTTATTGGGAAAGAGAGGAAACGGACATGATGGATGTATGGGAAGGTTCATCTTAGCACTCTCAGCAGGGGTGCCAGATAATGTGGGCCACTTAGTAACTACACAGGAAGGAAGAGAGGACGCGGCTATTTTTCTTATTTATTTTCTGCGAAGCCTGTTGTTGACTGAACCGGAATGCCAAATCTCCATCTGTTAAGAATCGCAGTGCAAAATTCCTTTGCATTTAAAGAGATTTTGAACGTTTATAACTGAATGCGTCTCTGTGTCAATACTTTTAACTTTAAGAAGCACAAACACGTATCTGTAAGCAAGCTGTTTTCCTTCTGTCTTCATTTTCTGTTTCTGTCTCAGCATCTCTCAGTGCTCTGACTCTGCAAGCAGTGCTAGAGTTGACATTTAGCCCTCATGTAGACAAAGAGCACTGGCAGAGTGAATGGGGAAAAGAGGGAGTAGCTGGCAACTCCGGGGCACAGGCCAGATGGATTAACTTGAAAGGCATGGCATTGTAAACCAAATTCAAATTAATCCCTTTTTTGTGTCCCTTGATGGAACAATGGTTCTTTCCCGGGCCTCAGAGAGACATTGACGCTGAGGGGAGAGTCAGGTCTTCACCGTATCCGACACTATTCACATCACTGCTCTCAATTACCTGCCACAGAAATCAGGCACTTTCTCAACACTGGCAAAATTGCCTCACATAATTCGAAGCAGGACCCATGAACTGAATATATTTTAATATTGATTTACGAGTCGCAGTTTGTGGTGGATATGCACATCTGGAAGCCGGTCATATTATCTGACCAACATGTTTTTTTTCCCCTTGCCCAACTTGCATTTTTAATGCAAGTGCACCTTCAGGATTTCCATATAAAATAGTTCCCCATTCTCCACACCATTTGGCTCTGTCCAGTTTTTCTTTTTTGGGTGGGCATGTCTGTTTCCCCCTGTGGCCCTGACCAGCTGAAACAGCCTAACAAAGAAAGTGAACTCCAAAAACCCCCTTCACACAGCGAAATCCCTCAATCCCCCCCTGACCCTGCTTGAACCTAACATTCTGGGTTTTACCACTATTGGACCAGCATATATTTTATTTTTACAAATGCAGTGTGGTCACGTCATCGCCATCAGAATGTTTCTGCTTGCCAGCTTTTCCCTGTTTTATTGTCTTTCTCAATGACCCACACTGTTTCATATTTTATTTCCTGAAGACATTTTTATGAGAGAGTCTGTTTGTAAATCATTATTAAATTCCTGTTGGAACCATGTCTTAATCCCCCCCCCCACCCCCAAATCTGTGTGTGTGTGTGTGTCTTTGTGAGTGCATAACACAGCAGAAGTAGGACAAGAGGTCCCACTGTTACAGCTTGTATTATTTGACGCAGCTATTCATTAATTATCTTCCCTGTGCAGTCTTCCTTATCGCTCATTGTTTCCTTTTTTTTGTTTTTTGCTTCGAGCACCTTGTTCTACTCCCAGCTCTTTGTTAAATCATTTTGCCTATCCAATATCCTTGGGAATCTTTGAAAAAATAGGAAGAGCAGGGTACGCACGTTATTACAATATGAATTGCTCGCTTGCTAATTTTTTTCCTTTTTTTTTTTTTTAAACATATAGCAAATATAGCAAATTGAAGGAAATGAAGACTGAACGTTGAAATGCTTGAGTGAGATAAATGCTGATTGTGTTCAACGCAAGGAAAGACACGCTGAGCAGAGAATAGATTGCTGGCTGTCACTCTTGGATTTTTCTTCCTTACAAATCTGCCCCTGAGGCTGTTTGTTGCCGAGTGGCTCTCAGGACAGATTTATGCTGTGTTTAAGTTGGCTGGAAATGCTCGAATTTATCACCAGAAGGTTTAGAGGAGCTCGTACGCTCAGCGTTTGAACACGCAAAGACACCTCCGACGCCCGAATGTCACACATGCTTTTACTTCTGCAGCCTCGCTCTGTTGATGGTGCACTAAATGATCCATAGCAGTGTATATGGACTGCACCTCCCCTTACTGGTCACAGACACTTGCTTTTTATTGTTACTTCATACAAACTGTTGACTCGCAGTTTATTATCAAATCAGTGCAGTGCCATTAAATATGCCCACTCTTTCCTCCTACCAAAATAAAAGACAGAAAGAAAGCAAAGCATTGCAACCTTGTGCCTTAGACTCTGAACCCTCCGCTGCTGCACTGCTTCATCGCAGTCTTTTTTTTCTGAGATTGTGTCCCAGAGGTGTCCCCTCTGGCATCTACCAGAGCCTATGTGGCATTACGCTAAACCTCAAATGGTTTACTCACAGAGCTATTAATAAAAACCTCAGTGACAAGCACATCGGTGACAGACAGCGAGAATGTCAGTCAGTCAGTTATGGACAGTAAGGCACACGGGGGAGAATTATAGACGGTGAGAGGCTAAAAGTATGCTGAAATCTGTTTGCAGAGCAGGGCGTGCGGAGGAAACGTTGATGTTCGTGCCCCTGCTGAGCTCTGGGTGCTGTGATGAATGGGACTGTATAGCGTTTTACTGCACTGTGCATTCCTGCGTCCGGCCTGTTTACTGTTACCACACCTCACGTCTCTGTGTGTAGTGGTAACCAGCCTGAACACATGGTGCTGTCAGTGCCAGGAACATAGCCCCAGTGTAGTTATTTTGACCCCATTTCAAACCTAATTCACTCCGCTGCCCAGAGCAGTCGCATACCAGTGGCATAGCTTCATGGCACAAAGCTCGAGAGGTCTGAAGTGTCGAAAACAAAACAATGTTGCAGCTGTAGGAGGGAATCAATGGGCACAATTGTGGACATGACAGAGGGGATTTAATGTTCAGCGGCATTTTAAACCATTAGCTACCGTCTCTTTTCTTGTTACCCAAACTGTCCCTGTTGCACAGCTGTAAGTTTTAGTTTTTTTCCCTCTGTGTCAGATAGATTCCATGCCTTGTTAAGGCAGGATTTAGTGTCCGTAAATCCACATTAGCTGCAGGAAGGACAGTGACCTCTCCAACTGTAATTACACAACTCCAGTTCAGTGCCTTCAAGAGCAGCCACAGACACAACTTTTGTCGGGACGTGTAGACATCAGTTGATCGGTCGGGGACAGGTGAGGCTGGCATTTTGACCTTCGGTGTGTCTCCGTGTGTGTGTGCATGTGTGACCGAGGAACTCCTCGCCTTGGCTTGCTGGCTTCTCAGAGGGCCTCTTGTCTCGTTAGCGAAATGTTGATGGTTCCAATGTTAAGTGAGGGACATGTCCGCTCTTCAGGCTCTCTAAAGTCATGAAGACAGCAGGTCCGGCCCGAATGTTTTCACCTGCTTAAACGACTTGTGGAGAACATTAACATCCGTGAAGGAAAGGTTTGCAACCGGCACACACACTTACACCCTTCAAGCCAGTTTACTATCTCGGCGCCATCTTGGCATGTTCCCCATAACATTTGTGGAAAGAAGGAAAAAGAAAATTCAGCGTTCGGTGACAACTGTGAAATCACTTGAGATGGAGGTAAATTGGAGGATTAGGTTGGGATTGAGCCGGAGAAGTGCACAGTGGCTGAAATGGAGGAGGAACTGTTCCCTGCAAAATGCACTGAATAGGTTTTTAGAGCCTCTGTAATTGTCTTTGTCTGCTGTTTTTCCCGCTGTTTCCTTCATCCTTTGTTTAAATCCTATAGATGACAAATGGTAATACTAACCATTAATAGTTTTTATTGCATTTTATTGTTCTCTATCTGATTTGATAGAGACACTCTTAAGCGTTTTGTACCTTCTGCTCACTACAACCTGCTGTAAATACTATTTCTTACTGCTTTTTTCCCCCTTTTTTTGTTTCATGTTTTCTGGAGTTGTTTATCTCCCTGCTGGCCTGTTCACAGGTACCACCCCACGTGTAGCAATGTGTTGTGACACACAGCACACTTTGAAGCTCCTCTCCTCTCTCACCTGTCTGTTCCTATTCCTTCACATGTTCCTCTGCCTTTATACAGCTTTGCTTCCTCTCGGTTTATTCAGCATTCCTTTGTCTGTCATCACGAACCCACCTATAACGGCTTTTCATCCCTCTTCCTTTAGCTTTTTTTTCCCAGTACTAGCATCTGTTCACATTGCCTTTTTGGTTTTCCTTAACACACTGGTTCCTCGTCCACCCCCACCCCCCTCACTGGATTTCTTGATTCTCATTGGCACTTAGCAGTGGTACCGGTACTTTTCTTCCAGCTCGACTCCGCTGGATGACTGGAGCCCTTGTTGAGGTGTTGTTGTGGTTATTGGCTCAGGCTTTTTCTCAAGGGGCTCCTTCTGCTTGTCTCTCTTCCCTGAGTGTCCCTGGCCCCTGGCCTCCAACTCCCACGCCTCTTGCCTCTGGCACAAAGCTGCTGTCAGTTCACAGGCCACATGTGTCAGGCCTCAAGGCCTTATTTAAGACCCAAGTCCTGCCTAGGCGTCACTGCTCCAGCAACAGAGAGGGCACCATGAAAGAGAGGGTGTAGAGTATTCAGCACCCTGGAAAGGCACAGAGGAAGGCTGAACAAGAAAAAGTGATGGAAATAAAGCAAAAACACTCTCACTGGAACAATTGCTCTCAGCTCAGCTGACACTGTGAACTCTTTTTAAAAAAGTGCTCTGTGTGTGAATAGGTAGAGTGACTATTCACCCACACACAGTGCCCCCAGTTCATAAGGCTTTATTAAAAAAAAAAGTGTCAATATGGTAGTTTGGTTGGAGGGGACAGTGGAGCTCAGCCAGACCCGAACACAACAGCCTCTCTGTGAGGCTGTCTCTCTCAGCGGTGCAGGAGCCCAGACACATTAACAAATACAAGCTTTCAATAAAACAGAACTGCTGGACGATGTTCTGCCAGCTCTGCGATTGGCCCGATAGGCTGTATGCGAGGCACAGGAGAGTCATGCCCTTCATTCTATTTAAGTGTATTCTACGGTCTGTTTTTCTTTATTAGATTTTAGCGAAACAGTGGTGACTCATTCCATTTCTCAGAGTGCTGTGATTTTTGTTTTATTCATTATTTAAACGCGGACTTTATCGAGCCCGGCGTTGGACACTGCTGCTTCCTATTTGTTAGCTCGCACTGTTTGAAACTGCGTCCATTTACCTCGGACACGGCAGAGACACTCAGCAGTACGTGAGTGTTTTGAGGTGGCACGGTCCTTAAATAGTGCTGTGACTAACCAGGTAGAGATGACTGAATCTGTCAGCAGATCTTTAAGGTCTCTGTGTGGGGGTCACAGGAGGACAGAGACCCTCACTGACAATCAGTGAGTGTCTGAGCACACTGTTATTACAGGACTCCCCTTGATCAGCCAGTGTGCAGAGACGGGCGACAGAAAGCAGGAAGGAGACGGTCAAGACATAAACATAATTGTCCTTTTGGTATCCAGTCCTTACTGCAGTTGCTTCATGTGGCCCGAATGATAATGGTTTGGTTCTGTTTGACCCTTGAATGTGTACACAAACTCATTTTGTCTCTTTTCGTGCCCTTAGAGGAGTGCTTTAGTGTAGGTGGTGGGCAGGGTAACGATGGTTTCCACAGCCATAAAGAAAAAGGAAAGAATGTCCATCTTAGTTGTGGGAACAACCATAAGCAGTCTATGAACAGAAATATGCTCAGACACAGACGGAGTAAAAAAAAAACAAGGGGGACAAGGCAAATTACCTTCGCCAAGACTCAATTTGACTAGTAGTTAAAGTTTCCTGACTGTGGTGAGGAGGCAGTATTGGACATGAAAGGTTTAAATTAAAATGTCCAGCATAAATGCTAGTAGATATTTGCCATAATACCTATAATGGTAGGCATTTTCTGTGGCAGATCAGTATTTTGTGTGATTTCACATTTCATTACTTCCCAAAGCCATAATAATAAATTCAGAGCTTCATGAGGTCTGAGCATTGGTTACAATGCCGACCGCCTGTTTTTTTTATTTGTTTCTTCTCGCAGTGTTTGCATTCATTTTTCGGCATTTTTACCATCATGCAGTATAGATGAGCAGCAGTGTTCAAATAAAAATTTGGTGCCTTTGGTGGATCATCTTTGCTGGCAACCATTTTCACACTAAGCTTCCCCGGTTGCCTTCCATTATCCCCTTTTAATTAATGTGTTCTCCTAGGGCACATGGTGTGCAGTAATTAAGGACTAATTGCACCCAAGGTCAGTGGATTTATTCATTTATCTGTTCATTTGTTTAGTAATCAGCCTTTTTGGTAGTATTTTAATATCCATTGCTGCCACTTTGAGTCTGTAGTCCTCCTCTCGTGTCTTCTTCGGCAGTGAAACACCTCACTTGAGGTGATGATGGCCTTGAGGAGGAAGCCAGTGCCCCATAAAGGCATCACTATGAGCTGGGAATGCCTAAGGGAGCTCTTACTCCTTGTGGGCCGTGTAAAAAGCCTGGCTGCCTTAGGACATGCAGTCTCTGGTGGTGGTGTTGATGGCATGTTTGGTATAAACAGCAGGTTACTCACAGGGTTGATGCTGTCTGAGCAGCAGTTTTATCATCTTTGCTCCTTTCTTTATTTCCTTTCTTTGTTTTATTTTATTAAACGTCTCTTTAACGTGTGAGAGATGAAGGGAAGACTCCCCGTGACCCCCACTGTTCCCTTTGCTGAGCATTTCCTTCTGGCGTGCTTCATGTTCACATTCTTTTGTCCTTTATTAGCAGTCTGATGAACGCACACTTGTATTTTTCTACACACACACACAAACTGAGTCTCACCCGTGAATGGCCAAACAGACAACCCACATGCCCTTGCACGTTGTCAGTCAGCGGGGTTTCCGCTCAGCACGTGCACACCTTGCTCCTGTCATTTTTTCCATATTAAAGTGCCAGTGTCGGGGGTTCGTGCTGGTGTTGGGGTAGGGGCCTTGTCCCCGAGCTGTGCATGTGGGCCTAATCCTCTCATTAGCTCAGCCAGCACTGGGTGCAGATGGCACGTTGGCACTGAAACAGGGTGCACACCCCCTATCTTTCTACCCTCACTAGTATATGACCATTATTGTTAATGGATTGCTGTTGGTCTGGCGTGTGTGTGTGTATGTGTGTGTGTGTTCCATTGATAGTCTTTGTCACGTTTCAGTTCAGTTGTCTATGAGCCACTTTTTTTCTAAAGCCCATCTGTACAGTAAAAACAGCGGTTCCTTCTGATCTTAATGACACGCTATGAGAAATAAAAAAATGGCACCGTGGTGTTTCCTGGTGCAGGCTCGTGAAAGGGGGGGTCTGTCACGAGCCCGCATCAATTATCGTCTCCTTCACCTTTGTCTCTTCGCGACGGCTCGTCGGAAAGTTATTTTCACGTGCTCCGCTCTCTGCGGCGCTGATAGTCCCGCTGATTAGCCGAGGTCCTAAAAGACATTTACAAGCCTCTCAGCAGAACTGACTCTGCCAGCCCATGAAATAACAAACTGCTAAAAACGTTCTTGTAAATTTTTTGCCAAGCGGCTGAAGGAAAATATGAGCAAACTGACAACGGAGGCACGGCACTTGAGGTGCTAGGAGCTATTGCGCTGACAAAAGCCAGAACCCCCCCCCCCCTTCCAGAATGTGGTTTGTCGGCACTCCGCTTCAAGGTATACGGGCTGCCACTGCAGTTAAATATAGCATGTGTTTACCACCCAGCCAATATGGCCTTTTCCTTTATTTAATTTTTTTCCTAACAGTTCATCAGCACAATTAGTTTAACTAATTCCATTCCCCTTCAATACACAGGCAAAGTTCGAGAGCAGCGTTTAATATTCAAGACTGGTCTTGATTAACAATGATTATGAAGTTTTATTAAAACAGAGTGAAATCAATACACACTTCTGGACTGTGTGTGTGCGTGCATGTGTGTGCGTGCGTGGAACTGTGTGTGTGTGTGAGAGATTCTGTGGAGGTCATTCTGGGCTTCCTGTTGACAGCTGCAGGCTGCGGGCAGATTTATTCAGTGGCAGATGCTACTGAGGGACACAAGTCAGTCTTGAGTTTATGTTATAGCATTTGCCTGCATCTATTTATGGACCACGGCTGTACAATGTGAATAGGTAGACTAAGCAAAGCTTCTTTCAACAGTAAAATGTCTCGACAATAATTTTTTTTTCCTCAGTTGTGTGAGAGTGTGTGTATTTGGATACCCTCATTATCAGATGTGCACAGGAAGCCATGCTTGATTTCCCTCTACAGAAGAGCAAATTCAGTCTTTAAAAATCCACAATAGGCTCGCTGTGACGTTCTGGTGCCTCCTTTCATCTCCTCCTTCCTCCTCTCCATGTCCCCTTCCACGCTGCAGTTCTGCTCAGTGTCTTTACTTTGTGATGTCACATGTAATTTTCGTCCCTCCCTGAGACTTTGTGAAAGAGGATCAATCTGGATATTTTCAGCAGGTGAGTGAACATGGCCACAAATGAATATGGTCGTGTGTTTCAGAGACTTGACCCTACCGCAGCATCGCCCCCCGAGGTGGAGGGAATGGTCTGGCTTTCCTCATGTGAATATTCAAGTCCATGTTCGTTAGCGAGCCCTAATCCAGATCCAGAACCTTTGATGGATTCAGCCCCCAAAGAAAATTGTCATTGTCTGTCCTGTGTGAAAGCTCCATCAGCTCGGCTTTTTGGGCTCAGGAAGCCTTCATTACTTTAGAGCTGGGTTCTTCAGTGAGCCCGTCAGGTTACTTATGGATTTGTATTGTATGTGTTGGCAGTCTGAGACCAGGGGCCCACATCCAAACAGAGCACATGACCTTAACCGAAGAGTCAAACATAGGTTTGTCATCAGAGGCACAAATGTGGAAATACTGTAGGTTCATCTGGTCGGTAGTAAAAAAAAAATGCAGACTACAAGCAAAGCCTCAGACTAAATGAAAGGCAGACTGGAGAACAGAGCGTTTAAACTGGGAGAAGTGTGGTATTTTGTTAAGCACTGAGCTTTTTCTGCCTTCTGTTGCTTTTCTTTACTTTCCTCCTTCCCCAGACACACAAACGGCCTGCCAAACTACTGAACAGGTTAGACCCTGCTTTGAGCACTGAAACATGGATACAGTTTCATTGCTCAAACATTTACCATTTAGTTTGCTATGTATCAGCCTGCACTTCGACAAAGGCTGCCATTGTACCGGAGGGACTTTTTTTTTTTTGGCTTCTCTTTTCCCTCTCGAGGTTGCGGCGCTGCATATTCAAAGGGTGCTACATGTCAGATAAGTTTCATTTTATGCCCACAACAATCATGGCTCTATTGTTCGAATGAGGCGGTTTTGTTTGCAAGCCCTTGACAGGCAAAAGTATGGAAGGAAGAAAACAATTTGATTGCATGTTACTCTAAACCAAGAGGACACATGCCAGTGTTTTTTGCATTTTCTTTTGCTACTGTCTCGGTTTAATTTTAATGTCTTGGCTTGTTGAACATTTCCTTTATTTATAGACTTAGGGGTATGATGGCCAACTCACACTGGCAGCTTCAAATAGCAGTGAGTGGAAAACAGTGGAAAACTGCATATATTCCCAGAAATATTGGTAGGAAAATGTCAGTGAGATGTGGATAGGATGGTTATGTTTAACAGCTCAGCCTCTCTGAGGTACTGGCAGGTGAGTGACCCCCCCCCTTTTATATACATATATATATATATATATATGTATGTATATGTGTGTGTGTGTGTGTGTGTGTGTATATATATATATATACAAAAAAAATCCCAGCTCGTCCCAGGGGCGGTCTTTGTCCTCCAAGCTCAGGTCCTCTACCAGAGGCCTGGGAGCTTAGCTGTTCCCAGTATTGCGCTCTTCTGGACAGAGATCGCAGATGTTGTTCCAGGAATCTGCAGGAGCCACTGTCCCAGTTTGGGGGTCACTGCCCCGAGTGTTCCGATTACCACGGGGACCACTGTTACCTTCATCTTCCACATCCTTTCCAGCTCTTCTCTGAACCCTTGGTATTTGTCCAGCTTCTCATGTTCCTTCTTCTTGATGTTGCCATCACTTGGTATCGCAACGTCTATCACTACGACCTTCTTCCCTTGTTTGTCCACCACTACGATGTCCGGTTGGTTCGCCATCACAAGTTTGTCTGTCCTTATCTGGATGTCCCACAGGATCTTCGCTCAGTTATTCTCAACTACCTTTGGGGGTGTTTCCCACTTTGCTCTTGGGACTTCCAGGTCCTACTCGGCACAGATGTTCCTGTATACTATGCCAGCCACTTGGTTATGG
>VOQJ01031517.1:0-10370 GCA_015052665.1 Apistogramma diplotaenia
TTTTCTTTCCTTACGCTTTTAAAAGAAGCTGATTCTAGAGCAGGAATGGGAAATTAAATTGAGTTCAGAGAGAAGATGGAACTAAAGCGCCGAGCCTTGTTTCCACCGACCGACCGGTCCGTCCCGGTAATTTTTCCGTCTAATGATGGCGGATTATGCGACCCTTGTACGAAGGGCTTTGGGGCAAATAGGAGGTCATGGAGGAATCCGGGGCTTTTTTTTCCAGTTGTTCAGGTCAGTTTAATGAGACACGTGTGCTGTCGTTGTTCAGCAGCCGGAGGTGAAACGTAAATGTTAAATAGTGCAGGAAAAGAGCGTGTGTGGAGCTAGCTTAGGTTAGCATGCTGTGACGGACTCCGGATCAGCTGCAGTTCGGAACAAGGTCTAAAATCCATCACACCGCTTTAGGAATTATCTGGAAACTGAGTTCATACGACAGCTCAGTAACTGTAAAGCTGTGAAACTTTGGGACTTTAAGGGTGATTTGGTTCCACTGAGGAGGTCATGTTCGCCTTTGATATGTGTGTAACTGTGTTTGTGTGTGTTTAGTTTAGTCCACACACTGATCTGCAGGTTTGAGGGAAATTAACTCGCGTCTTCCTGTTTCGTTGGCAGAGTGAATGATGTGAAAACGGGCACACTGATTGGTGTGGACAAGTACGGGAATAAATATTATGAGGACAAGAAGCACTACTTCTTTGGTGAGTGGAGTTCATGTCAGAAAGTCAGTAATCAGCATAAGCGGTCACACAAAGGTGAGTATCAACTTGACAAACTGTTTATTTCCAGCTATGTCACTTTGCGCAGTAAAAGCCAGTATGGGCAGCCAGAGCCAGCTACCCAGATTCACCCAGGGTGTCACAAGCTAGTGTCCTTGAAGCCTGGAGAACTGGGAGGGTTGGATGTGATTTCCTCTGAGAATAGCGATAAAATTCTCTCCTGAAGATAGCATCACTATTCGTCCAAAGGCAGGGGTTTTACACCTTATTCCCAGAGCAGGTGAGGTCTGCTGCATTGGTTACAGTGGTGAAGACGATGATGATGAAGAAAAACATAACATGAATCACCTTGGTAACACTGAATACTCAGGGTTAAATCCAAAGTCAACATCAGCAACCCCCTCATCCTGCTTTGGTGAGGATGAAGGGTTTGAGCTCTGTTAAAGTCGAGTGTTTAAATCAAAGATTACAGCTGAATTGTACCTTCTGAGAGGCCCTAGATGGTCTCCAGTGACCTGGTGGATTTTGAGAGGTTAGAATATGCATTTAAGTATTCTTTAAAAGAAAATCTTTAGTTTGTTTTCTTAAACAGTCTTTTGACTTTGTGTGATCAGGACGTCACCGTTGGGTGATCTACACCACAGAGATGAACGGGAAGAGGACCGTGTGGGAGGTGGACGGCAGCATGGTGCCAGCTGAATGGTGCGGCTTTTATAATGGACTCAAATGTGGATAAAAATCAATTAAAATGCTGTTTAAAAAAAATGGAAAGCCAAGAATGAACAGTTTTAATATTAGATGGTGTATATAAATGAAACTCTGCTGTTATTTAAGCCTCCCTTGCTGCTCATTTCCACTCTTCAGGCATCGCTGGCTGCACTGTATGACCGAAGACCCCCCCACCACACATCCTCCAGAGCCCAAGAAGTTCCTGGCTGAGATCCACCAGTTCAATGTGAGCGGCACCTCGCAGCAGTACGTGCCATACTCCACCACCCGCAAGAAGATCCACGAGTGGGTTCCCCCCCAAGCCGGAGCTCAGTGAGCTCTTCGTTTTCCACATTGTAAATTAAGGTTCCTTTTCTGTATCCATGTCGTAAATAAAACCTCTATACAGATGTTGAACTGACCACATCCTGTTTTCCATATGAAGACGTGACAGATAAGAGACTTAACCAAGACAGGCCACCAAAAATCCCCAGCTTAGATATTTTATATAATTCACGTTCATCCTTTGATTCAAAATATTTGTAATTACTATGTTTTGCTTTGGGAATTTTGCAAATATTCACATTCTCATTGGTGTTTCCACCTGCTAAAGTCCCTGACGGAGGCCTCCACGCTGAAATGTTTTGCAGTTTTTAGCTTAAACATGACGATGCAGAGTATCTTGAAGTACACTGAGCTTTTAAATCACTCGCAACATGATGGCAGGAGTGGCAGCCTGGTGGTGTTCAGCTGCTGTGGTCCGCCTGCTTTAAGGCGGGTTGTACGTTCAAAGATGCTTCTCTGCACACCTTTGTTGTAACAAGTGGTTTTGTGAGGTACTGCTGTCTTCCTGTCAGCCTGAAAGTGGACTGGCCGTTCTCTGATATTGAGAAGGTGTTTTCTCACAGAGAACTGCTGCTCACTACATTTTTCCTTTGTTTTGCATCATTTTCTGTAAACACTAGAGATAGTGGTGCAGGATATTTCCAGTAGATCAGCAGTCAGTCAGACGCTGTCAGCTGCCAGCTGGTGCGTCTGTTGCGTCAGTAAGTGGAGGATTATGCTGAGCTGAGGGAAAGTTGCAGCCTGCAGCATTTCACACTGAGGTATGTAGAGAAAGTCGACACCCGACCGGCGCTCGCAGCCGAGCTGCACACTTAACAGGTACGTGCACTTGGTTACTATTTACACTATCTGAGTATTTGAGCATTTTCACAATTCCCTCTCAGCTCCAAATTATCCTGCAGCTCAGAGTGACAGTCACTGTGCAAAAATACCTGCAGCATTTGCATCATTCATTAAAAATAATGAAGGCACTCTGGTCCAAGTGTGAAGCTAAAAGGCGAGGAAGAGTTTTTAAGAGAAGAATTAGTTCAGTTTGTAGAAGTTTCTCTTTATAACTTCATACCGCAAATACTTTGGGAGATGCTGGGTTATCGATGTTTTTGATACAGCAGCAGAAACAGGCTGTCATTTTCAAGAATTTGTTTTTATATATTTTTTAGGAACCTGGAGCTGTTAAATGAGGAGGCTCACTGTTTCATCACTTTTTGTTCAAGGGGAACGTTTGGACGGAGAAGACCATCGCTGTGTAAGCTTCAATTTATCTGCAATGCAACTTAATGGCCAACAGGGGGCGTTGTGTCCTTTGATTTTTGTTCTCTCCGTTCAAGAGCAGACTCGAAAGCCTTTTGCATCCTCTTGACTCAGCTTTTCAGCAGACAACAATCCTCTGTAGTATTTATTTCGACAGCGGAGAGGACTTTTCATCCGAGTCTTTAAATTAATTAAGAACAAAGAGCTGGAAGTGCTTTGACGTGACAACACGGAGGCCTGAGTGGCATTTAGTGAGCTCTTCAAGCTGAAATGTTACATCTCTATTCAGTGAATGGTTCATTTGTTGCTCATCCATTATGCCTACATCTCACGTCAGCTGATTGCCATTGTCTGATTCATCTTCTACAAATGGAGCAGATAATCCGTCTCTTCCTTCGCGTTTGCTGATGCAACGTTGCGCTGAAGTGGCAGCTGTTGGAAACACCACCAGGGAGAGGCTAAAGAGGGTCATCTTAACGTCAAGACACCCTCCTTCCTCTTCATCACCCCTCCTGCCAGCTATCATAACTCTTTCACAGTGTGACGCCTCCTCTTTGTTGATTCTCTTTACCGTCCTTTACTTTTGCCCCTCTCTCCGTCCCCGTCCTCTCCTCTTGTATCATTCATGGCTGACTTCCTCCCGTGAGGGGGTTTGGCTCCTAGAGGAGGACAAGAGAGCCTTGATGAGTATTTCCAGGCCCCCTTTTTTTCTTTTTTTTAAATCTCTAATTCTCTAAATGTTAGCTCGGCTTAATGGGTCAGAGTCATTGCCTCGGGTCTTTGATTCTTTTTTTTTTTAGTTCTCTCTTCTCCTCTGGCTTTTAAAATGTTCCAGTTCAGCCCACTTCCCACAAGTGTTGCTGCACACACCGAGGAGAAATTCAAAGCTCAGCTAAGGAAAAATCTAGCTGTTTTAAATTTGCCGTTCATTAATGTTGCTGCCCTGCAGGCCTGGGGAGATCGCCTGTCAGTCAGTGATGTCCCCTCCCTTTGGCTTTCGGTGCTCAACTCCTTTTCTCTTTATTCCTCATCCGTGTTTGCTTTGTATTTGTCACTGAAGGAAAAGCGCATGCCTTCATCAGGAAGATAACAGAACTCCAAAATAATAGTACAGGAAAATAACGTTAATGGCGCAGGAGGCTAGAGCAGGGTGTTTTGGAAGGCAAGCAGACAACCTGACAAGAGAAGAGGAAAGACTGTATCCAGGAAAGATCCCACCTTTAGCCCTGCGACAGCTGGGACAGGCTTCCTGACCCTGAACAGGATCAGGGGAAAATGAATTGATGGATAAAGGAGACATGCAAGGAAAAGCAGTTGCCAAAATCAAAGGGCACTAGGAAAATAGGAACATAGAAACATAAGAAAGGATAAACTATTTATTTTTCTGACTACCTTTTACTTTTACTCCCTACATTTTTGCACAAATATTTTTTACTTTCTACTTCTTAAATTTTCAAACAGACTTGCTACTTTAGGTTTAGCACGTCTGAGTTTGCATTTTTATAAAGTATCTGTTTTTCGTTACTGTCTGAGCCTAAATAGTGAAAGAATGAGACATAAAAGACAATCAGAGAGAGCCGTTCACTCAGAGATGGAGGAAGAGGACAGGAGAGGAAGAGGAGAGGTTAGATTTAAAGGTGAGGACTGCAAAACAATCTGAGGCACATTAACTTTGTGTAATTCAGAAGTTGCATGAAAACAGGTCAGCTCGCTTGTACTGTATTTACAGTAAAGCTCTGTGCTGGTGCACGGAGGCTGTGTTCACGCTCAGTTACAGGTTACAGGAAGTGCAGCAGAGATGAGTTTAAATCATTCACTGAATCCAACATTTAAGCAGCCTGTGTGCCGTCAGTGTGGGGGATGGAGATGAGCTCAGATAGCTGTGAAATACTGGGTTACATCTGTTTGAATCCCACTGTGACCCCTGAGTGTCCTCGTGTTTGTGTTTAGGTGTGGAGGCACAGTCACCCTCTGCAATGTAGGACACAGAGAACTGAGCTGTTTTTAAATTCCCTTTCACAGCTTGTGTCCTACATAACAGATTCAAGCTGAGAGTATTTATTAGGATTAAAATTTATATTGGAATAACATTTATATTCTTGTAACAATAATATGTAATATGTAATGATTCAGTCAGCTTTACACAAAAATAGCTGGTAGAAACGTCCTCCAGAGAGCTGCTTTTACTTTCTTACTTTGAGGACATTTCAGAGCCTGAACTTTTTTGCTTTAACTTAAGTAAAGAAGTTGGACCAGTATTTTTAAGACTTAAGTAATTTTACTTGTACTTAAGTACAGAATGTCTGCACTTTTGCCACCTCTGTGACCAGAGAAGTTAATGGTTATGAGAGAATATGCGGCGATATTGGAGATCATAATTAGCAGCTTTGTTTGATTTGATTCTTGAAGGGTTGCTTGATGGCAGGTGATGTGCCAGAACAGCGATCAGGCAGACGTGTTTCAGGTAGGCAGGTTGGCGATTCAGGTAAGTGGGGCTGGCGGTGCTCGTGAACCTCGTGGGAACAGGAATCCAGGTAAACAGGTTTGAGTTTCGGAGCTCCGTTGAGGAACTAAGAGGCAGATGGCGAGGCGGCATTAAAGGAATGAAACAAGTTTCAAAAACAACCTCATTACCACCACAGAGATGATAACAATCTGGCAGAGCACAGAGAGGAAAAATCCAGTCTCCGCCCCCAGGTGGTCTGTGAGAGACACCTCAAGCAGCTTACCTGGTTGGGACTGTTTACTTCTATTCGAGTGCTATCTTGCAAGTGCCCCCGACTGTGCCCTCAGCTGAATCACAGCCAATATCTGTCCAGCAGGATTAATAGGAAGTGGAATGGCTCTCTTTGATTGGCTTACAGTTGAGCCTTTAACATGCGGAGTCCAAAAGCAGCCGGTAATGTCAGCACGGTCACACTCATCCTGTAAACAGTTTATGCTCTGGAAAAAACGCTAAACGAATTAAATCATTGTTGGTTTACAGCGAGGAAAAGTATCGTCAGCTTTACCCTTTAAAGGATTTCAGAAGGATATTGAGGTTTACAGCACTGAGACATTAACTGGCAGCATTTTAAATATTACCTACTCTTCACTGGAAAATAATAATAAAGAGATAAAATGCACTTATCATACTTCACCGCCCTTCTCCCTGATTCCTGCTGCTCAAGTCTGAGTGGAATTGGGTGCAAAGTCCAGCCTTGAACTTGGACACACACACACACGCACACACACTGAGGCTGTTATCTTTCGCTGCAGATTAGCAGTACTGTCAGAGTCTCTGTCCTGTAGAGTGCATTCACCCCTCAGGGAGCAAGTGTGGCAGGAGATTCCTGCATCAAGTCAGCATTCCTACACTCAATCATTCCCTTAAATCTCTCCCCTCCCTTCCTCCAAGACTGTCTCTATCTCGGTCCCTCCTCGTCTCTCAATTCCCTGCCTCTTCCCTCCTGACTGGCAGTGGAGAGTTGTTGTTGCAACTGTGTGCAAAGTGTGTCCCGGAGAGTGGAGGGTGGCTGATAAAGATCAGGAAAATTCCTACTCGGGCTCTCTCATGCCTTTTAAGGTGGTCTTTCTCCCGAAAGGCACAAGTGTGTGAGAAGAGTACAAGAACAGGGCAGCTCAGGAGGAGTGAGTGCAGTGCCGGTTGGGATCTGAGAGTGTGGCGGTCTGACAGCCGCGGAGACAGGAAGCACTAGATTTCACAATAAGACGGTTGAACACAGCAATAGACAGACAGGCGCACACACACTCCCGCCTCCCTGAGAGGGGAGTCCTAAAACTTCGAAGAGCCAGACAGAGCTCTGTGATGATTGCAGTGGTCTCCGGAAACCACTGTGGCATGCACTTTGACCTCAGGCTGTGAGGAAGAGGAGACATGAGGAAGAACTACAGCGCTATTCCACTCATCTATGTGACAGAGGTAGTATTTGCACTTGGTTGTACTCTAAAATCGGACTAAATGCTGTTGATCATGTTGTCGGTTTGATGCGACAGATAAAGAACTTGTTGCTTTGCTGTGGAATGACCTGAGTGCGCTTTGTGCTTTATATGTACAGTAGCTCATCATGCAAAGAGAAACATGTCAATTTATGAATGAAATGTGCTCTGCTGTATTCTAAGAACTTGATTTTCTTGGAGGCTGGTGAAGACTTTCTGCTTTGATTAGATAACAAGTTTTAAAAACAGGACTATAAAGAACTTCTTTTTGATCTTGTGTTGAGCTGTTTATGCGATAAAATGGGGATTTGTCACCATGCATAACAAAGGAAGTTGATTTTTAACAGTTTGGGGTTGAGTCAGACAAGTTTCACCATGTTTCTTTCTGAGGATTGACGTGTGATTGGCCTTTGGAGCTTGAAGGAATGTCTACATCAAAGCATAGGTCTTGCACAGCTATTTAACTGTGGGGCAGTTTTTTTTTTATTTTCTCTCTTTTTCTCTCAGCTGTTTCCAAGAAAAAAGTCACCCGTGAAGTTTTCCCGTTCTGCTTCTCGAGCAGGAGGTCATGTTTCTGTTCCTCCTGTCTCTATCTGTCCATCACAACCTCAGCTGCTCGAGCGAAATGTCCGGTTGCTGAACTCTGAGGCTGAGAGAAAAGCATCCCAGAGCTCGTCCCCAGACAGCCCCTGAAGTCTCGGCTGCCTCGATTGTGCTGAGGCTGTGCATTTTATGTGTGCACAGGCATCATGTGCCTCAGTGTGCCAGTAAATGCATAACAAAATGGCTTTTAAAAAAAATGACATTACGTAACCACGTCCACGACAGTGAGGCTCTTCCTGTCCTCTCAGGGAAACAGCCCCCGTCAGATGACAAACAAGAAGACAAGGAAGAAGCAGCAGCAGCAGGCTGTTAGTTTTTATCTCTCCTCAGTGTGTTTTCACCCTCCTCGAGGTCTCAGCGCTTCAAAAAACCTTCGGCAACAAATCTATAATCAGCTGTCATCATTGTTTCCACAACTTATGCATGCCTGATGTGTTGTCAGACTCTCTGTGTAGAGTATGTGTGCAAAGCTGGAGAAATGTAGACATTTCCATCTGTTTGCCATGGTAACCAGGAGTATCTGACAGCATTCAGGACCTTCATCTGAGCTCTGCTTTCATCTTCCTCCCGCTCGCTCTCATCGTGTTTGTACCCCATGACAAAGGGGACATCTCAGAGGTCGTTACAGTGAGAAGGGTCTTCTTAACATTTAGCCTCACGTGCACTTAAAGCGGCAGTCCCGTGTGGTTTGACGACACTTCAGCAATCTGTTTAAGTCATCATTTCAGGAGTTATGATCAAAAATTACATCACGTCTGAAAACTCTTAACCTATAAATAAACTTACAGTCAAGGCAAAAAGAAAGAGCTCCCGTTGTCAGTTCTAAGGTTTTACATATCAGGAAGTAATTCAAAAAGTTATCTGATCCTTATCAGGTCTTGAAACTTTGTAAAAATAAATAAAAGAACAAAAGTGTCAGGAAATGAAACCGCAGATAAAAAAAACGACTAAAAATATTTGTCACAGTCCTGGAAAAGGCTGAACTTTTGTTGGGCGCCAAATTTTTTATTTGTTGGTGCCACTAGACTGCAATACATAGCATGTTCTCAGATGAATGGAAAGACGTGCACGTCCAAAAGCGTTCACCATGGCTGTGACATTACATACAGTACCAGGTGACTGCAAAAGCACGCAGCGCTGCAGAGTCTTTCAGATACACTTGTTTTGTGTGTTATTTCCAAAAATATAAATTCAGACAGACTTACAGGCGTGGACAGCAGCACCGAGGAGGAAAGACTTTGAGCCAAATGACTGTTCAGCCGTCTGCGGCTGTCATTGTAATTCAGCGACCTGTTTGTTTGTGTTTCCTGACCATCTTTGCAAAGTCACTGCAAATTCTTTCTAAATATATGATGTATAATTATAAAAGAAACAAGAATACATATGACTATTCAGTTATATTCAAGTGTCCAGTACTGTTAGCATTATGTTTTCATATATACACTGCATGCACAAAGAAGTCCCAACACTTCTTAAAACAGATGCTTCTTTGGTTAAATTTATCTGATTCGTCCTCTTTGTGTCAGCGTTTAGAGCAGCGTGAGGAGAAGAAGCCAGGAGGTGGCCTTGAACTAATAACCTTTCCTCTGTTAGCCTCAGAAGTGGCCCAGAAACGCCCTGTAATAGCAGGCTGAAACCCTCCCTGTGGATGATGTAATGAAGTACAGCCACCTGACCGCCTCAGGGGTGTGTGCTTTTATTTGTGTTGTACACTAACAGGTGGCCAAGCCGATATGTAAGGCACCACACTATTAAATTCAAAGATGAGTAGATTCTCATGGATTTTACGAGTCCTGCAACCATCTCACCTGTGGCAAAAATTCATGAAGCTGGTGTGTTTGAGCAGTGGTATAAATCTCCTCATGGCGTACTTGCTGGCAAGCTGACCTTTGAGCTTCAGCTGGCTCGAGGTTTTTCTGCTGACAGCGCCTTCGTGAAATTGTCTTATTGTTGTTTTAACCACAATCACAGAAACAGGCTGCATGGTAAAGTTTGCATAAAAACTGCAGGTGTAACACTGATTGCCCTCGCTTTTCTGTATCAGCTCATGACTTTGAATAAGGCCCAGGCAATCCTGGCTGATCCGAGCCACCCTCACGTGTAAGGAGTTCATGCTGTTTCCATCTGGCTGCAGATACAACATGAATACATGCAGGAGAAAATAGGCCACCGGCCTTTTAAACAACCCGGTGTGATTTTTCTTATTTCCGTACAACTAATTCCCCCTTGATTCTCCTGTTGCCATCAGCAATCGAGCTTATGGTTGCCATTTGTAAGGTGACTGAGCAAAATCACAGGACCTCCAAGTAAGCTGCGAAAATGGTTTCCTTCCTGTTGGCTGTTTGATGGGAAATCTCACCTCATCAGTCTGAGGGCAGTCTGGAACCAAAGAAAAGCATTGTCACTGTTACAAGTCAGTGTAAGTTGAAAGTGTTTTTGATGCTGTTATTTTTAGGTTAAATGGGTAGTTGATGATGCAATGAGAGGGCATCACCTCTACAAGAAGGTTAGTTTAGGTTAACAGATGTGCAGAAAATGCAAAAATATGGCAAAAGAACTGACGTACAGATGAATGCTTTGGTGTGTTGACACTTTGTTTTAATTCGTTACACTTTAGCTGTAATGACAGCACGAGCTACCTGCAACGATTTGATGTAGCCTAATTAATTTCTGCTTCTTCTCAGAAAATAACCAAACACTTATTAAGGTGTTGTGGCTTCCATTCGTAAGTTTAATGTTGTTGGATGAGTACCTTTCATTTAATTTTATTTATAGACATTTACAAGCCAGGTGAGAGATGTAATC
>VOQJ01031523.1:2100-16300 GCA_015052665.1 Apistogramma diplotaenia
CACATCCCCCACACACACGCGCGCACGCGCGCTCTCTCTCTCTCACACACACACACACACACACACACACACACACACACACACACACACACACACACACACACACACACACACACACATGCAGCCAGACAGAAGATGCTGTCATCATTTTATATGTAAATATTTGACCCTCTGTAAAACAGACACTCTATCACTTTATATTACTGTATTATATAATATATATTGTATATTCGATCTATCTATAAAATAAAAAACTCTTCCTTCTCTCTTTTTGATCCATTCCAGTGACTCTTATCACTCCTCATAGATGTGTCTTGTTATACTCAGTAAACTCAATTTCCATTCAATTCAGTTCAATTAAATTAAATTCAAATAGCACCAAATCTCTCTTTATATATATATAATATATATATATATATATATATATATATATTCTCTGTTAAATAAATGTTGCTTTTTTATAATAACACAACTACTGTAATACCCTGGGTTCTGTTTTTGCTGTTCCTTCATTGTTCCTTGTCATAATTAATGCAGTTTTGCTTGTTAATTAGCAGAATAGCACAAAAGTAAGGAAACTTGTGTTTGGTCAATTAGTTCTTTGTTGTAACGATACTTCATGACAAAAAAAAAACCAAAACCAAAACAAAACAAAAAAACAATTATTTCCCATTTGTCAGGCAAATGTATTTGTGGCTTGAACAGCGGGGCTGAGTACAGTATGTGGGGTGCGCCCATGAAAAGCTCCTCTAATGTTCTCTGTTAATGCCAAGCAGCTTATTCTGCTTTTGAGCTTCTGGTGCTGACAATCAGGCTTGTCATCATTGGAGGAACATTGAGATTCTGCTACCAGTGGCAACTCCATATCGCCACAAGTCTGAGACCAAACTCTATCCTCCAGGATGACAACGCTCGCCCCCACAGATTGAGATTTATCAGAGTCTCCTCCCAGAACTTGGGAGCAGACAGGATGGAGTGGCCTGCCTGCAGTCCTGGCCTCAACCCTTTGTTTTTTATCTGCTCAGGGCTGCAGATGGAGATGAGATGATTAGCTCTAAACTATATTTAGTATGTGTATTTTCTTATGAGCTTGAGCTATAAAACTGTGATAAAAAAAAACACGTTCTCTGCTCAAAATAGCAAATGTAATGTAATGTCTGTGCAGCCCTGGAGATATATGAGCACTTACAAGCTCTAAGTGCTATTAGTTTAGATTTACTGTAATAAAGACTTGTAAAAGTGAATATAGTATCCGTCTACCTGTGTGAGCACGAGAGACTGACACCTAAACAGATTAAGCTAATGTACCTTTAACAGCTATGCTGGGTACCTGTTCTCTTACATGTTTATCTTCTCCTGGTCTTGCAGGTTCGTGCCAGTGCCATTGCCCAAGATGCTGACCAAAACTATGACTACGCCTCCAACAGCGTCATCCTCCATCTGGATGCAGGAGACGAGGTCTACATCAAACTGGATGGAGGCAAAGCCCATGGTGGGAACAACAACAAGTACAGCACCTTCTCTGGCTTCATCCTCTACGCAGACTGAGAACAGACAGACAAGAGACAGTCAGACAGGAAGAGACTCAGACAAAATGTATTATGACATGGGGGGAGGGGGTGTATGTGTTAAAAGCCCGGAATGCTTTCTAGTTTTCCTAATTCTCTCCATCATCACGGACACCTCTGCTTCGTATCCATCAGTCAAGACATCCAGGTTCTGTAGCCGCGTCTGGATGCAAAGCTCCTGAGGACTGAGAGGGGCTGGGTGGGGTGTGTGTGGGAGGAGCGGGATGTTAGGCGGAGGTGGGCTGATTTTTCCGCACTCCTTGCCACAATGCCACTGGTCAGAAGCTCCTCACTCTCGGTGTCTCTCCTCCCCTGCTCCATTGCACAGAAATATCAACAAATATGAAAACCCTGCAAAGTGGATGATCTCACCTCTCCTCTCCACAGTGGCAGCAGTCCGCTGCGCTGTCAGTGGGCTGAAGTGACTGAAACTTGTAGTGTTGTTCCGTGAAAATTTCCTTAGATTGTGTTCTCATTTTGTAGACATGAATTATATTCAACACAAGCAAGATAAAAAAAAAAAGAATATATTTGTCCCTTGTGAAGATATCCTGTTTGAGAGATGTTATTTGTGATGCAGCGCGGAGCTCTAACAGCTGGAAAAGAAATCTTTAAATCGAGAATTTCACTATTTCATAGCAGTGGGTGTTTCTCTTCATTCCTAGGTGAAACAAGGTAACTATTATTCATGTGGAGAATAACAATGCTTTCTGCACTTCCAATGTATCTGAAGAAGAAAACATCTAATATAGACAATACCCTTTCCACAAACCACCTCACAATGTTTCTTACACTCTCACAAATGTCCTGCTGCTCTTCAGATTAAAGTAGGGTACAAATAATCTTTTCAGTGTTCTAGATTCATGTAGATGTTCCACTCAACCACAACCAGTTATGTGATTCAGTAAATTTTCAAAATCGGAAGAAACTCAATGGAAGAACGCCGATCCTTTCCTCTTCTCTGCTATTCTGACCTCCTGAGATTTTCTTGAGTGGTAAAAAAAAAAACACAAAACGAAACAAAAAAAGAAGAAGAAGAAAAAAACAAACAAAAACCCTAAAAACAAAGTGAGTGACGAAGAGAAAGTTACGAACACAGAGGAAGAGTCAGGAGGGAGTGAGGTGGGGAGGTGGAGGAGGCGTTCAAGCACAGTAAAAGTGAGTGGGCAATTTTTCTGTTTCAGTGTCTTCACTGGATGTCATCCATTCATTAGCTGCACATTCAGTGACACACAGGCATTATGGTAATATTTACTCAACATGGCTGCCTGACAGCTTGCTTGAGAATGAAACTGATTGGGTGAGTGACTTGGCCTATTACGACTGCACGTTTGAGTGTATGCGTGTTTGCGTTTGTGCGCGTATGTGTGCGTTCCGTGCATACCAGTGAGTGTCTGCGTTTTAGCATGTGCCGTGCCACAATTACATTGTTATTTTTCAGAGTTATCCTGTGCTACAGCCAATGACATATATTTTATGCAGCAGCCAATGAGATTGTGCTCTGTAGGGTGGAGCCTCTATAGATATGATGAGAAGAACAAACAGCTTGTAATTGAAATCTATGACTTGTTTGTCTATCTTATCTTTTGGAATTGTTGAATACATTTCAATAATAAATGGGATTTTTTTGAGTGACTTGTCTCACGAGAATTTTTGAATCCCAAATACACTAATTAAGGCAATTTATCTGTAAAAGATCTGATTCATTCTGTGAGACTAACTACAGCAGCAAATGTGGAAATGTGCATTTCTTGTTGTGTTTAAAAGAAGAATTCCAATAATGGACACTCAGTGCAAACAATAAAAAAAAAAAGATCCTATCAGCAAATCCCTTACCGCTCTTTTCTCTCGAGAAAGTAAAGTATATCCAGGATGATGAGCATCCAGGGAGAGATGTCTGTGTTTATGCCCCCCCTCCCGCCCCCGTCCCATCCTGAAGTGATCCTGTGGTGCTTCTCTCCATCTGGAAAGGTGCGCTTGGAGATAAAGACTCTCCAACTTTAGCAACATCCTCCAGTGGAGTAAAATGCATTCTTTGAATGCAGATGAGTCCTTGGGGAAGTGCAGGCTATTCCTCAATCTGCAATCACAGTGTCTTTTCACAGATTCTCATCAACAGAGGCATGATATACCTAGCGAGGAAGTGAGGATGGAGAAGAAAAGACAGGAGGAAGAAAGATTGAAGGAGATAGAAAAGGAGCGGAATATGGTTTGACAAAGACAGATGGAAACATGAGAGAAAGAGGAGGCCACAGAGAGAGGTAATGGGGAATGGGTAGATGGGGAAGGAGAGGGTAAAGAAAAATATAAGGAAGACAGACATAAAGGGAGGTGGGACTGATTTGGGGTGAAGAGAGGGGAGGGGTGGATTGTTTTCAGGGTAGAGTGATTCCCTGTCGGGGCCTGTGTGAGGTGTCAGGAGAGATTAGCTAGCGTGAAGCTGGAGGAGAGAGCTTGAGATAGCTTAGATTGGACAAGTGTCAAGGACTGGACATTCCTCAGACCTGGCAGGAATGGGATGTGACACTGGCTGCTATGCTCGCCTGCACTACTTTGCTCTTAAGGGGGCATTCACCCCTCTCTGCATCATTATATGAAATTTCCTCGAGCATATAGCGAGCTAATCCCACGCACACCCACAGTAATGAGAGTGTTTGAGGATACCAACATCTGTAATTGTTTCCAATGTAATTCTGAAGACATCACCATCAGTGAAAGAGAAGGAAAAAAGAGGGAACTTCTTAACATTCCTTAAAATGTAAATGTAAAATGCTTTCTGCAGGAAAAATGCTAATTATAATTCAGGAGAGCAGGGATTTTACAGCCAAAGATACAGTACGGGTGAGTGTGTCCAAACTTTTGACTGGTACTCTAAGTAATTCTGGAGCGTGTGCGAGGAGGAGATATTTCTGGAACTAAAACTGTTTTGGCATGAAGCAAACACTTCATTTTTAATGCCATAAGAACCTGCATTCTGATAAATCAGTGTCACTACGTATGCAGTGAACAGTATGCTGTGATAACCTGATGCAGTCAGAGTAATGATGACAATAATGCTGATGGTCTTTGATTTTTATTCCTAACAGAAGATTTATACTAAAAAGCAACATAAAAGATGAAGTAATCTGAGAATGTGAGGTATTTTACTAGTAAATGAAACATACCCGGCACGCACTGACATTATTACGCCACTAAAACTGGGTGCTTCACTTGGTTCTGAAATCTATGAAAACTTGCTGACACATAGTTGATTTTTTTTTCTTCTTCTTGCACAAAAGCTTCTTATTGCCTCAGTAGTGCTTCCGATGTTTAACCCAGTGAATGCACCTGGAACATGTTGAATGCCAACCTATTTAGCATTTATTGAGGTGCAACCGCAGCAACATCTGCATTGGTAACATCACCTGCTTATCATTATGAGACAAAACTGGTGCTGAAGGGACACAGATGCATCAGCACCCACCCTTGCAGACAAGAGGCCAACTACTTCCTGTATAGCACATATACATTTACTGACTTCCAATTTATTTGAGGACTGGGGCCCTTGAGTGTAATTTTTATGCATTATATGTAAGATTGGCAGCTGAATACTAAGGGGAGGAGATGGTCATTAAAAATGATATTGATGGAATCCTGCAATGCATTGTGTTATATTCAATAAATCGCAAACTGCTACTGTGAATTTAGTGCCTAACAGAGCATTTTACCTGTGTTTTTTTGGGTATTTATCACTATCAACAATATCTTGATATGGACAAATATAGACAATGTGACCTTTTCTGTGATCATTTGATAGGAATGTATGTTAGGATGGAGAATGTTAAATGTATATCAGTGGACTTGAATTATTCATTTCGGTTGAAAAGAGCAGAATCTGAATGAAAAAGCTACACTATTTGTACAGAAAAACATCTGCTAAATCCTGGTCTGTTTTTTTAAACAAGAGTGATGCAAGATTCAGTGTTTTTTTATGTTTTTAGCAACTTTTATGAGTGCTTTGGCAGTTAGTTCAAGCTTGCAAAAGCCTACGTATCCTTTTCATCCTGTGATACATTCTCCAAATCTGACATGCATGCACTCTAGCACCATCATTTTTCATCTATGTTCAGGTTGACCTTTTCCCTCACTTTCTTTTTTCACCTATTTTCTTTTCTCCTTACTGTGCCCTGCTTTTAACCTTGTATGACAAACACAAAGGTTAGGAAAGCAGACAGCTGTTAGTCGACGGGACTCCTCTTGCCACCCCAGAGCCTCTACTACGCACACACACACACACACACATGCATGAGTGTACATGGAAAAACCTCTGCATGAAAGCACAGTCACACATTAACACTGCCACCCTTGCTCTATTTGCTCCAACCACAGCACATGATTCCCTTTGTCAGTTTGGGTTGTGGCCGAGGAAGAAGCCTTTCTCAGTTGTCCCTGTATGGTCTGAAACTGCCAGGCCAGGTGTACTCTGCAGTCACTCCCTGTGCTGTGGGAGCTGGCCGAATTGAGCTGCCCAGGCGCTTATCTGCATGCCCACCCTCGGTCATCGTGACATTGTAACCCCAGCTCACCACTACTGCCTTATATCCACTTATTTAGCACTGCAACAACACACTGATCCATAGAACTTCAGACAACTCTAACCCACATTGCTTTCACTGGATTAAACTCACCGCATCTGCTGTCTTTTATTTCTGTTCCTTGTAAATTTTTTGATCATGCCCTGTGTGTAAAATGTAGGTTGAACTTGAAGACCAAAGAGCAGGACAGAAGCCAAACACAAAGCAAGCATTTAATGCTGATTAAGTATGAAGAATTACAAAATCCGAAACCGAGAATACATAAAGAGTAAAACCAGGGAATCCAAATGTGCAGAACACAAGGGGCTAGGAGCACACAGCGGAGTGGACAGCAGGAGAGTGGATAAAGGAAGGCTGAGGTAAAGTGCTCATAAATTTAAAGGAAGACTTTAAAAAGGACTGTGCAGCCCTCCATGGATATGCCTCCCTAAATCATCACTGACGCTCCACCATAGCAACATGCTGAATGATATTACAATCGTCATGATGTCCTCCACGGCCCATTTCATGTCTGCCACATGTGCTCAGGGTGAACCTGTTTGCATCTGTATAAAAGCACATGGAGCTACTGTACTGCTGGACCTGCCAGTTCTGATGTTCTATGGCAAATGCCAATCAGGCAGTGAGCAGACTTCACCCTCTGAAGTCTGCTTCTGATCGTTTGTTCAGAAACATGATTTGCAGGGTTCTAGCTAGTGCCCACCTGCCCAGCGCAGCACCTTGCTGAGGTACCATCAAACTGGGCTGATAGTTTCCACTGTTACAGTAGCTACTGGAACGGATCCCTATAGTTGCATTTAGCTGGCAGCATAGACATCAGCACTAACAAGTGCTCGTTTGGTACTGAGGAGAACACCACCTATGAAAATAAATCAATTAGTACGACACAACTGAACCAAGATTAACTTGATGCAAGGAAGACAAAGAGAGACAAATGATCACAATAACTTTCAATAAACATCCAAACAGGAATCTAAATTGTATGAACAGAAAACCTGAGGAGGAACAACTGAAGCAAGAATATATTCAGTATAAAAGTACAAAAGGAAAAAAACATTCTGCAACATTCGAGATAAATTCAGAAAAACTAGGGAAACAAAATAATATTTGAAACTAAACAAGATGCAGACACAAAAACTAAGAACTAAAGGATACAAGGTCACACCTATAAAAGTAAACAACTAAGCACTTAAGGAACCCAGGGACAAAATACCGAATGATGGCCAACATTCAAAACTCATACCAAAAAAATAAAAACAGAAGATACAAAATACCAGGAAAGGTATTAAAAAACCCAATTTCGAGTATTCCAACCTAACTCAAATATGAATCACACTCAAAACAAAAAAGGAACCATGAACTTGCAAGAAGCCTCGGGTCTGAGACCAGGGGCATTAGGAGGAGCAGGCAGCAACGGCAGGATGCAATTCACTAAATGTTTCTCAGTTTCTCTTTCTCCTCCTCCCTCACTGTAAAACTACTGTGGTATTCTCACATGTTGTAGCGCTGCATCTCCAGAGAACTCACTGTAAAGAGAGATAAAAAAGCACAAACAAACATCCAACATGCCTTTTTTCCCCTTCAGCAGGCTGAGTGCATTAGTGACCTTTTAAAGTGCTGCCTCCCTAGTGCGTTGCACACACCCCAAAGAAGAACAAACTACTAATAGGGCTAAAGAGCTGACACACTTTAAACAAAGATCAAACAATTTCTTGGCTATGAGGCAGCAGTCGCTACATTAATGGTATTCAATTATGTAGCCAAGACAAACAAACATCTTTGTACACAAACAGCAGCCAAATGAGTAAAAGTTTGTGCTGGGTGAGGACTACAGACATGGAAAAACGCTGCACTACTTCTCAGTCCTGCCTCGACTTAATGTTCAGCCATTAGGATGATGCCGTGGCTCTGTTTCATTAGGTAAAACAATATCTGTGAGTTTGTGCTAACCTGCTTCTCATTTCATTTCTCCAACAAAATGTGAATTAAAAGACTGTGATTCTGAAGAAACAATAGCTACGGAGGAGGAAAGACACCGGGATACTGTAAATAAAATCATATAATCTACTGGCTGGTTCAAGGAAAAGAAGGGCTGGAGAGCGCATTCAAAATGGGGCTCCTTGCAGAAATGGAAGTATTTGTTTTCTTCATCTGCAAAATGACCTTATTGGGTAGTATCGTGGGAGGCAGTCAGCTCACACCATATGACTCTAATTGCTGCGAATCTGTATCTGTGTGTGTTTGTCCGTGTATGTATGCCTGTGTGCACGGAGTACAGTCGTGTTTGCGTGAGCGGACATCAGACGGAGCTACAGAGCCTACGGCAGGAAACCGCGGCGAGGTGGATAAGCTCAGAATTGCATAGGGCATATGTCAAAGAGGAGATATTACCCTCCACATTACTCCCACTCAAGCAGGAGAGGCCATTGCATGTTATATTTCAGACAGTAGCATGCAGATAAGGTAAATATTGACAAGTGAGAGAAGTATTAGCTGGAAAATCAAGACACTGTGAATAATAGAAAAAAACCTTAACAACATGTCTGAAGGAGGCGGCGAAACCAGCAAATAAGTCATTTTGCCAAACCTTTAATAAAATATAAAAACCCGCCAGATTCTTGGATAACTTTGAGCAGTCTGCTTGTAGTGAGTAATAACTTCCCAATTTAGCTCAGTTTGCTCTCTCCTGCTGCTTCTTGCCGTCTGATGGATGTGTGGCACGCTAGTCATGCTGCCTTGTGTCACCTGTGCTGCACTTGCTCCGGGCAGAGAGACAGGGGAAGAGCCATGGGAGGTCTGGAGGAGGCCAGAGTGGGGGTGAAATAGACATCTGTGATTAACACATACAGACACGTGTCAGTGTGGAGGATTCGCGGGGAGGCGCGCTGGGAAACACTCACACACAACCTGCTCCTGACGGCAAAAACTTTGCCTAAATAAAGACACGGATGAAAGGATGAGAAATTCTTAAGAGGCCACAACGAGCCCACCAGCAGACTCACGCGGGAATGTCATCGTCTTTCATTACGTGACCGGAAAATAATTAATGCATTGATTGAAAAATAAAATTCAGGCTGAAGTGGATCTGCACCAACATTAGTACGTGCTGTATACACATATAAAGCCACAAGTGTGCACTTCACACCTCCCTTTGGCTTGTGCTATAACAATGAATTGCTTTAAGTGTTATTTAGAAACATGAAAGGACCTCTGGAGATGTGCCAGTTTTAGGAGGATTGGAGGTTTGGAGCAGCAATTTAATCATCCTTTTCCAG
Organism: Apistogramma diplotaenia; assembly: GCA_015052665.1. Lineage (NCBI taxonomy): Eukaryota > Metazoa > Chordata > Actinopteri > Cichliformes > Cichlidae > Apistogramma > Apistogramma diplotaenia. The sequence continues at coordinate 11,518 of VOQJ01031523.1, forward strand.
TGCCATATGTTCAGATAGCACCCTCTTTCCCCTAACAATAATCGTTACCATCACAGTTACTGTACATTGAGATATTAGAGCATTAGTTCTGACTGTCGTCCCTGTGAATAATATTAACATTATTCTCACAGACATATTCCTGGACAGTGAAGACAAGAAGTACAACAAATGTTCAGAATGACATCTGGTAAACTGAATGCATTAAACTGCTGATTGGCTGGGAATTAGATTAGGTTTCAGATAAACAGAGGAGGTAATGAGCCCCTGCAAGGTGAAGGAGAGCGCAGGGGAGGGCAGGGGGGGCAATAGAGGCTTGAGCGAGAACAAAGCCAAACCAACACCCCAAACTATTAAACGGCTTCCAACTGCTGATCCTGATGTAAACTTGAATCGTTAAGAGGACGCTTTGAGTAGTCGTTATCTCTGAGGAGTTGCACAAGCAGAAATACACACCGTGCACACACACACACACACACACACACACACTTGAGGGATTGGGTCCACTGAGAGATTCAGTGAGCCATCTGCCAAATTAGGCCATGAGCCACAAGCCCACGACTTCACTGTTCTATTCAATTTTCAATTATTGGGCTAGAGGCCTAAGCACAAGGTCTGCATACTCATATTTGAACACTTATACACATTAATAGGCAAATACTTTTCCACACAATATGGGATGAGATGAATCATTGAAACAAGGCTGTGTTATTCATAATGTTTTCATAATGGATAACTTACGTGGCACCACAAATTGTTTGGATTTATTGTTGTTGTTGTTATTTTTAATTATTTCATTGTGGTTTCAGTGAAACAACAGGTCCTAAATGAAGCAAAGATGATGGCATTCATTTACATACATGCATACACATGAGCATACATGCATACAGTATTCAGCATTCTGCAAAGAGACACCAACAGAGGCTCCCGAGGCGGTGGAGCTGCTGTACCCAGTGCCAGCTCCACCCCTTCCAAAATGTCAGAGGTGTTTATAGCAGGGAGGGTGTGAGGTGATAAACGCATCCGACTGAAAATGTCAGAGTGTCACCTGTTGCCATGACAGCCGGCAAAGTTTGGCAAGAAGTAGAGTGCTTCAGCCAAAGGCCAGATTATTTGCTACAGCTAATTGAGTCTGTGGTTTGTAAGGACGACTGTATACAAGCGTGATAAAAAGATGTGCTGGAAAATCAGAAATAAAAAACAAACAAACAAAGAAAATAACCCTCCTACATGTCCTAATTATGCTCTACCAGTGACAGTAATCATTCAGATATAATAGCCAGAAATGCCAAAGTTGTCACACAAAAAAAGAAATGCAGTATTTTTTAGCAACAGTGGTGGCTAACATCTGAAGGGAGTAACAAAGTAGAAGGAGGTTAAAGCCATTTAAGAAAGTAACTTGTGTTTATAAGTTATTATCAGTTTAAAATGCAGCTTGCTTAGTGCAAAGTAAAAGCAGGTCACCTGTGTGGAAGCTGCAGCAAAATTAACACTTGCTTTACCTTTTGTAAATTCATTTAGTAAAACTACTTATACAATGACACGTTGTGACTAGAAAGGTAAAAGTATTTAAAAAAGGTTTAATGTTAAATAGTGTAATAAATGTTTAAGAATAAATGTAATTTTCTGAAATCTTTGATTTTAAGAAATCGTTATCTCCAACATGGGCCTATAACAGAGCAATATAACATTTACACACTCTGGTGCCATGTGGTACCTTGGAAAGAACCAGACCAGACCAGAACAGACCATGACAGCTTGCAATAACTTCCATGGAATGAAAATTATGAATTCGTGAGCCACATCTGCCAATAATTGATGAATTCATTGTGGTGAAATTCTACTCCAGTGGTTCCAATTTTGGACCTAGCAATTGTGTGGTGCTGTACTGGTCCCAGCTATTTAGCACTGGCAGCAGTCTTTTTGTTTTTTTGTGGGAGTAGGTGGAACTGGTTCTTGACTGGGCACCAGTGCTGGCACTGTGTCAGTTAAAGTAGGGTTACAGAGGCCTGAAACAAAAAAGGCACAAATCGTCACTCCATTTGGTGACGTCTCTCACTTCTAGTCATTGTTTGTTGTTAAATACTTGCTTCATTTAACTTGTCACTAATCAGCGCACACATGTACATGATCTGAGAACACACCAGGTTAAGATAAAAACATGACACTGTTTCACATGTGGTTGGAAAAGCAGGTGCAGCAGGAGTGAAACATTGTTTCTATTTGAGTATCAGATAAAAATATATCTGCTGGAAATGAAAAAAATGCAGATTATGATATTTTTCAAAGTGTCTGTGTATGCAACCAATTTCTTTCTTTTGTTCAGTTGATAAATAGTTTTACTTTGAAGTGACAATTGCCATCCATTGTTTTCCTGGCACTCTGGCTGTGTGAAGCAGCTGCTTACTGTGTTTCTGGAGGTGTCTATGAGACTCGCTCTTGACTAATTATTATGGAAATGTGATAAATTACTATACTTGACTAAAACCTAATGGATGCCAGTGGATAGAAATGCAATGCTAAGTTTACTGCTGCTTGAAATGATATTACATGTTTCAGATCACTAAACAAAATTAATATCATACAAAGTTAAACTGAGTAAGCACAAAATGCAGCGGTTCAATGTGGTTCACTGGAGTCCCAAAGCCTTAGAAATGACTTTGTAGCCATTTGCAGACAGATAGATGTAAGTGACTTTGTTCCTCAGCTGTTTCAGACTGTGACACTGATTCATTTTTGCTTTCTAATTGCTGTTGAACAGTGTCAGCTTCTACCAGGTACCTCCAGGCTAAGGTCAGATGCTGTTTATGTTGAAATTTAATCCAGGGTGGGGTTGTGAATGCAACCAATTAAGGAGCAAGGAATAACAATGCTCGATATGAGTGATTTGCTCATTGTGGCTTTAATAAAAACTGAGCCCTGTGAACTACGAGATGCATTTACACATCGCCACCATATGGTGTTTGGAGAAATGCTTCTTAAATATTTTCATTTGTCTGAGTGTGTTTGAGCAGGACATTGAGCTCAGTGAGAATGTGCATGTTATGACCTATACTGATACACTGGTAAAAGACCAATTCACAGTGCACGCTGAAATTAATCTGTGACTGTTACATTTAAGTGTTATTGACAAAGACATGCAGGTATTGATACAGCAATCTGAATGTACATAAGACTTGTTCACAGTGCTCGTTAGTACTATTATTATTAATGTCACAGGGAAAGCAGCCATGGTGTGTGGTCCTGAGGCTGTAGAGAAAATGAATTTATATTAACTGGCATCTTTTATAGTAGCAGATTTTACATCCCTCTTATCTGGATTAAAAATGAACAAATGTGAATCGTAATTTTCTTCCCTGTAATTTAAATATTTAAAACGGTTGCTAAAAGTAAACATGGGCCAGTTTTAGACCAGAATTAGTGGTTGTAATTAAAAGTTGCCTTACCATTGGTTAACCTCACTGATTATATAATGTGGACTGCTTTCTTTTTCCATTACTAATTAGAATGTATGAATCTGCACTAAAAGTAAGGACTACGTGCCATGTGTGACCGAGGTGCAGCACACAGTGGAATCGTGTTTCAAGTAGTGCACTTTCTGCTGTATACTGCACTATATTAAGTGTACCAGCACATCAACTCTAGAAACCTTGAATAAATGCATTTTTCAGGTCTAGATTAAATCAAGTAAATACACCTGTGATGGTTGCATTAACCACTTAATTATGCTACAACTTAGAGGGAAAAAAAACCCTTTTTGTCTTGATCTTTGCACATTTTGAAAATTTATTTTATTCCTCCTGTAATGACTAGGAGTCATTCTGCAAAAAGCAGGTCTTTCATCCCTCTTATCCCTCTAGCTGTTTACCCATTATTTGATATGAATTGACTCAGCCCAAATGGAATCAATTATGTGGATTTGCTTGCTTTGTTTACTTTATTCATGAAGAACAGACATGTGCGCTAAGCTCCACCACTTAGTGTAAAGGCTGAGCCGTTTTAAATCCAGAGGTTAAGAAATTTCTCACACGCTGAAATAAGCAAACAGACGACTGATATTGTGATGCCTCGCAGTAACTCTGCCGCGGTGCACGTCTTACACACTCTGACAACACACTGGCTTGTGCAACACAGTCGAAACAATCACCTTCTGATCCACAAAAGGTCAAGTGTTGACTTTGACAAAGGCCAAATCGCTTTTCCCTTCCTTTCACTTCCTCTCGTTTCTGCCTTCCTCATTTCATCTTGTTTTCCACCCACCGTTGCTTTGATTGGACTGCTGCTTCAAAATGACCACGCTGTAACGATGCAAATTCCTCCTAGTCCACTGTAAGGATTCTTCTTATTGTTCATTAATAATAAGTCATATATAGTGACATATATTTTGAAAAACGGTAGTATTGAGCACCTCACTGAGGTAGCTGCAGTGGATTGTGTTTGGTCTTCTCCAGCACACAGAATCTGGTGGCGAGACAAGCTGAAAACACGTGTTGGCATCAAAGCCTCCAGGGGATAAATGTCCAGTGTACCTGAAGCTCTCAGTCTGCCTGGCTTTTACCAGCCTGTGCTTCTGTCCAGGCCACTGGATTCTTCCAGGATAAAATCTCTCCTCTCTGTGTCTCTCTCCTGGGCTGTTTCTCTATGGCGCCACAGGGGAACAGTAAGACCAAGAGTAAGCCTCGGAGAGCAAATTATGTACATTTAAATGAACCGTTTCCTTGAGTCTGCTCAGCTCAGCGCTGAGAAAGAGTTCAGATGGAACAGAGCTGGAAGAGGAGGTTGAGAG
>VOQJ01031523.1:19297-32071 GCA_015052665.1 Apistogramma diplotaenia
CCGGGTTGTTTCACATCCAAAAGGGGGGGGGGGGGGGGGGGGGGGGGGGGGTTCCCACACCCCTAAGAGGACCGAGCACCCTCAGGTGATAATTGGTGCGCAGTTCAGTGAACTTGCTGGTGCTCGAGCAGGGGAGGAAAAAGCCACTGAAGTGAAATGTTCCACTTGAAATCCAAAAAGGTTCCTGAAAGTGAAGATAATTTCTGTCTTGTTTGCTTTCATGCAAACATGAGGAAACATTATATCATAAAGATGAAACCTCGAAATCAACAGCATGACAGGCTGTTTGTGTGTGTGCGTGTGTGCGTGCGTGCTTGTTACAGCTATACTATTAAGTTGTAACTGTGTCTTTTATTGATAGAGTAGCTTTTATGCAACTCTGTTATATTATGAGTTTTTCCTTTACATTCAAAATAAAAGATTTTTGAACAACAAATTCAAATCTTTGAGTGTAATTGTGTTTTAAAGTATTACTGTAACAAGCATTAATTATTTTAAAGACATTTTTGAATTATAAAAACGATATGCTATTATATGCTTACTGGTAGCGGCATAATTCCACATGTCAAAAGTCATTAATGTAAACATGTGATGTGAAATGCAGTCTTAGAAATTTGCTTGAGGTTCATGAAAACCACCAATAAGTTGATATTTCAGCATAATTCCACATGTCAAGAGTCAATGAATAAATACGCAGTTCACTTCGGACTTTCTTTTGATGTTAACTTCGGTTATTCAACTGCTTCATATCTCAATCTGTGATCTTATATAAAACAAACAAACCAAAAAGCTAACAGTGTTTGCTTTTTCATCGGTGAGCCACTGACTTTACTCAGCTGTGGGATAATCAAGCATGTGAAACAATAAAGCTTCCGATCACCTGAAGCATTTGCTGCAACTGGGCATGTGTGTTACCAAACCCAGAGACCCCCAGGGTCGCCTCCATCCACCTTTCCTCTCCACCACAACGCTTAAGCTGTTGTGACAGGCCTGCTACCATGGGAGCATCTATTTCAGCGCAGGCCTTGATCTTGAGTGACTTCACATTTGACCCTCAGTCTCTAATCAGATGTGCCGCACATAAACCCCCACATGGCTCAGCTGCAGGATCTGGAGTAGGTGCGATCCCGGGCAGGAGCGGGCCTCTAATGGGCAAAGCTCTGGGTCGTAGCTTGAAATGAACCGCACAGGTCCTTTGACCAACCAAGTTGACAAGACGTAGTCCGCCTGCTGTCAACATCCTGACATACAGAGACTGAAACTCACTGAATGACTTGTGGAAATGACAGATTCAATCCCAAATTACCCTCTCCAGCATGCTCCCTTTTTCAGTGAGTCACCACAGTCTTCAACACACACACAAATGATCAAACTCTAGTGTTATTGCAGATGTCCCACCCTCTGCAGGCAGATAATTACAGTGTTAGTGATGGGGAGAGGTGGAGGGTGGGGTATGGGACAGGCTGGGGGATTGAAGGGGTAAGGGGAGCGAGTCGAGCAGCACGATGATTCATCACCAACGTGCTCAACACACATCCCTCCTCGGCAACATGCCTGCTCCAACCCCCTACCAGCAGTTTGGCGGCGTGCCCAGGAGTGACAAGGTGACACTGGCTCTTTTTTCATGTGCTGCAGCTCCACGCCACTCCAATCAAACTGCGAGCAGCACCTCTGCTTCACAACAACACGCCGGCCACTGACTGGCAGGAAGAGAGGTAAACCGGAGCTGCGATCGGACATAAATCATTCAGCGGCTGACAACTGCTGCCAAACGTTTGATTGCTTTCTGGTTATCTTCAAACCCCTTGTTTCATTGTCTCTGTTAGTGACAACATATGTTGAGAGCAAAACAGAAATGTCTAAATATATGTCAGTGTGTTTGTGAGTTGACAGGCTTAGTGACACTATCCAGCAAAAATATTACCCAGCGCGTCTCAAATTTGATACACGATCAGGAGTGGAGCACACTGCCGAAATTAAATTGATTACCAGTGCTCTCTTACTCTTGGAGAAATTTTTTTTTTAAAATGTGTTTTTCTATTTAACAACCACAACCAATGTAGAGCGTCGCTGAAAAGAAAGTTGGCCCGTTTTCCTGTAATTTAAGCTGAAAAACGCAGGGGACAGAAGGGTATTCATTAACACGCCACAATATGTGGATGTGTTAGCTTTTGGGAGCTACACTCTATGATTCAAAATGAAGGGAATTTATTGTTGACAAAATTACACTTTTGACCAATGTGTGCGCGTGTGTGTGTTTTTTAAAGGAATCTCAACTAATAGCGGGTTAGCAGGTCTGATCAAAGTATTTTATTGTCTTCAGGGTGACACTATGGATCCACAAGGAAGGTAAAACAACGACAACAACAACAATAACACTCTAATGAATTTTGCAGACACGGATTTCTAATGTGACATTCACCATGACTCCCTAATGATTCTCTGTAATGTGTCTCTGAAATGCAGCTACTGATGACAGCACTGTCACTTTAGCATGAATTGTTTCAAGGCTGACCTAGTATTGAACTTCGCTTCTCCATTTGGCCTCTTGACAGCTGTATCTCTTAACCGTGCGCATCACAATAATGGTCAAACAACTGAGACCGCATCTCATAATAAGAATGACTGTTCATGCTTGGAGACACTATACGTTTTCATAGCCAGACGTGGGAGAATTATGCACTTGAATTAGCAGCACTGCTGTTCAATCATACAAGCTCCATATACTGCAGTGCCAACACAGCACTAAAATATTAGCCCAGTCGTAACAAAGGCAAGACTCACACTGTAAAGATCTTGAAAAATGAACCAGAGCTGAACATGGAAGTGATGCAGCCCAAAGGCACGTATATTGGGTTAATATGTGATTCTAAACTGGCCGTAGATGTGAATGGATGTCTATCGCTGTGTGTTAGCCCTGCGACTGTCCAAGGTGTACCCTGTCACTTACCCCATGGCAGCTGGGATTGCCTCCTGCAATCCTGAATTGGATAAGCGGAAGAAAATTAATGAATACATGACATTTTTTTGTGCCTTAAACACAGCTGCCACATTTGAAATCAACTGATTTCAACACTGACTTGTAACAGCTTTGAAAGACACAGAGAAATGATGTTTGAAAAAGCATCTATGTGTTCTTCAAGAGGGTATGAACAAATGAAACTGTTGTTTGCTCGGGGCAAACTCGTGTTGGAGAGATGCAGGTACAGACAGGTTGCTCATTTTCCAAAAAGAACTGTAGGTGAACTTCACTGGGGGGGGAGGGGGCAGCATGGATAAGCTTTCACCACATCATTAAGCTGTCTTTGTAGTAATTCTCAACAACACCTGTTCGGGCTGGCTGCAGAGCTCGCGTTTTATGTTCTGAGGATGTAAGCTCATTGTGCAACCGGATAATTTGTGCCCACCTTTGCCTGCATTCACTTTCTCTCTCCAGTGGGTGTGAGGATACAGAATTTGCGACTGTTGTCATTTATTTGATACATTTCAATTGATGCACTTTGCCTTTTACTGAGCTTTTATGCAACTCTGTTATATTTAGAGTTTTTCCTTTACATTAAAAAATAAAAGAGATTTTTGAACAACAAATTCAAATCTATGAGTGCAAAAGAATTCTCCCACAGTGAAAAAGGACATAATATCATAATTTAGATTGGGGGAATTAACACAATGTGTTAGACTCCCTCCTGTGTATTTAAAGTTTAAACATTGGTATACAACATCATTCTGCTCACATAATTAAATCCCTGTAGTGCCCTTGAGTACAGCTCCTCTATTATATTACAGACCTTACAGGCTTTTTATTTGGTGTACAGCCTTGCAGAAACCAAATGCTTAAATAAAAGAGCACAAATATACAAAAAAACCCACTCCTATTTATCCCTGTTGAGAACTACTAAATGACATAGAAGAAAAATTAATTTTCCACGCGACAATGAGATGCTGCCTTACATGTTCAAGGACAGAGCCTGTCTGCGTGCGAATCTATGTGTGTGTGCACTCCTTCAGCACTCAAACAAAGCTAACTACTTCATTCCTAGCCGGGGATATACAGTAACAAAGGGTCAGAGCCTTTTGAAGCTGTCAGATAGTGCAGCTTCGCTACCATAAACGGACACTGCAGCAGTGCAGGACAGATTGATTTCTACATATTGAAAACAAACACTTTTACCTTGTGGGAGGCATTGTTTTCCCTTAGGCTGATGTTGATTAAAAAGTGCAGAAAAGAGACGATCAATTTGCATCTGACAACCCGGAGGTAAGCAGAAAATGATAATGAAGGATTTAACCAAATCCCTGTGCACGAGATAGAAAATAGATAAGGAGTCTGGGAAACGACGCTGTAAAGAATGGAATTTCTCCAATCGAAGTGCAAAGCAAACATTATCATAATTAATATACATCGTCTATATGCAGTTTAATTGTTTAAGATGCGATGCAAACCTTTCTCTGTGCAGGCAATATAATTAGGGTTTGCCTAAATAAGAAGCATTCACTCACTCACTCACTCACACACACACACACACACACACACACACACACACACACACAAATCTGCACAAACTGTGGGAGGTGCTGTAACAGTTTGCCAACAGGAGACATTCACGCTTTGGTGCATCTGGAAGGGTGCTAGCTAATTCCCAGGACTTCCTATCCCATATCAGAATTGCGGATGACTTTGTTCGTCATTAGCTATTCACACAAACCACCAGCTCGGCATGTAAGCCACTGCCTCACAGTCCCCCACTGCGATCTCCTCTCTCTTGAGTCTAGACTCACACCTTTATTCTCCCTGCTATCAAACGCACACATCAACGCACAGTATGTGACCACATGACATGTCATCTGCCGATATAGCTCTGTTGTCACAGGCAGCAGGCGCTGATTACTAAGGATGTCACCCATTGTGCCCTGTGGTATCACACAAAGGTCTGTGATCATGACGAGTGCAGAAACTCACAGTGTGTGCTCAATCCAACTGGGTGATAGAGGAGAAGTTCTGCCATGGAAAGGGCTAATTTAAAGCCTTTCTCACACTCGGGAAGTTGTCTGAGCTACTTGTTTGCTTTTATGCTCTGCCTGGACAGTTGGTAATATATAATGTAGGATATGTTTCTTTAAACTTCTTATATCTTAAAAGCAAAGCAGTGTTAGTGTGCAACCACATCAGAAAGTGATCTAGCAGCGATCACGAGCTTGTTCGCATTTTTTTCCAAACAAGGTTGTACTTGCAGGTCCTGTTTGTTTGTAAGAAAATGGGAAGTTAGAATGGAAGTGCGACATAATAAATAGTGAGGAGGTCGATTGCTAATTTAGACTGATTTTGGCAATATACAAACAAATCTATATTAAAAATAATCATACATTAAGTATATTAATCTGCATGGTGGAGACAAGTAAAAATTCAGAGAAGGAAGCATAAAGCAGTCCACTCCATGTTTTCACCTGACGATTTTGCAGCACGTGGCATGCAAAAAGGATACTGGTATTTCACAACATAGCATTTCTTGCCTAAAAAAGGATAATGTGTCATCTCATATCCCATCACGGACTGATGCAAAGTAAAAGTGATGTAACTAACTAAGCTTTTTAGCACTACCCATGCTAAAGTTTAGTGTAAGCAGCGTGAATAGCTGGTCTGATATAAACAATAAATGCAAGCTCAGATTCTCTAAAGTAAAGTCTCCACTAAACAAGATCGTTAGCGCCACAGAATGTAAGCCAATTTTAGCACATCATAATACCAGAATAGCCCTAAAATGATGTGTCAAACAGACTTTGTCACATGTGCTGTGACAAAAGCATTTACGATAGCAAGAAGTTTATTCATAGTGGAGATTTTAATTATGTAGAGTTTGGTCGATTTTTGGTGTAGAAAGCTGTGTGCTGGAGCCAGTAAGTGAGAAGGTTTCGTGACACCAGCAGGGGTGTGCTCAGCATCATTGCACAGCAGCCAGCAGCCCGTGCAGCCGGCTGTGCCAGGCAACGCAGAACTCTGCGGAGCGGTCTGATGAAGCTATCCATGGTATCGTCTGCTGTCACTGAAGAAATGTGGGCGGCTGCTGTCCTTTTATAAGGGCAGCACCCTGAAGGATTGAAGAGGATCATTCTGATTGCCTGAACATGATCCTGAGTGGCTATAATCCTATAGAGCCCTGGTAGAGAGTGGCACTTGTGTAAAAATAGAAAATATAGATTTGACTTTTGGTTTTTCATCACTTATTTTCAGGTCTCTCACCATCTTGTTCTGCGCTTCCCAGAGCTGCGTATTTTTAACCGAGTCATGCGAGTTAAAATCACTGGTGTTCAGATGTCTAATCAGCAGTGAAATGTAAATGCTCCCTTTTGATTTGCAGCCGTTGTGGTGACCACAGTGTGTGTGTGTGTGTGTGTGTGTGTGTGTGTGTGTGTGTGTGTGTGTGTGTGTGTGTGTGTGTGTGTGTGTGTGTGTGTGTGTGTGTGTGTGTGTGTGTGTGTGTGTGTGCGTGTGTGTGTGTGTGTCTTCTCTGGTGTGTCTAAAGTCTGACATCCCTCATCGACTGCTCCGGCTGGACCAGTTGCAGTCTTTTTACTTATTCCAACAGACTTGGCCAATTGTCACTTCAAAAACAGCAGCACAGCAGTTGGTGATATGCTGCTGTTACGTTTGTCCAAAAGTGAAGTTTCAATTCATAAAAGTGCAATCATTAAACAAATAAATAAACAAACTCATCTTTTTTTTTTTACCTGTTTCTTCATGAGTCCTGAGTTAATGCAAAGCTTTTCCATGGTCACTTCACCAAAAGCTCCAGTAATTTCTCTTTCTGCAGAGTCAGCCACGACCACATCTCTGATGCCCACAAAACAGCCATAATTTAATATATCTTGTTCATTGTAATCGCTACAAAATTTCCAAATAATGAAAGAGAGGCAAATTGGGCGTATAGGTGTATTTATAAACTAGCCTTCTCATATTTGGCATTTAAAGACTAACCTAAAATCCAACAATGTTGACTTGTTCTATTATTGCTTTACCAATGACGAGGAGGGGATTTCTGCATGTCTGAGTCAGCATATTCTGGACTTAAATCTCGCCTGAAGTGCTGGAACTCTCCAAAACACAGTAGCTTCTACAATCTGGCATCCAAACAATCCCTATGTTATATTAACTTTTTATTTCAAGTGGCAGTGGTAGATATTGAGGTTTATCACTGTTATTCATGAGAGGAGAGTGTATGTAGCAAGGCCCCCATAGCTGAGCAGAGAGAAAACAAAGACAGAAATAGAGGGCCAAGACTGAGGGCCCATTTTCATTTTAATCAGTCAGCTTGTTGATTCAGTTGGCTATGAGCACTCTACAAACAAAACCAAATGGCAGCTCCTGGCACCGTCTGAGGCGCAGAGACTCTGAGCAGAGTGATGAGAGAAGAAACATACAGAAAGGGAGTTTGGGAAATCAAGGTTTCATTAAGCTGGCCAAACACAGTAAAACTCGGCACTGACCGGCCACTCCAATGCAGGACTGCTGCAAACAGAAGACTGCCCAGAACTGGATGTTTCACTTCTGAGAGCCCTGCAGGGTCCGTGGCAATAGTTCAGTAAAACCGGACATACTGTAGGAGTTGAAGAAACAGACAGGGCAGCAAAAAAAAACAAAACAAGTGCTTCAGGAGGGGTGAAGGCACTTTCCCCATTCTCTCTTTGAATAATTCTGAATGCAAATGACATATTTAGAGTAATGCTGCAGATAAATGAAGTGCTCATGTACTGTATGAGAACCACCAGTATTGATAACAGCTTCATTATCCCTTATTCTCTTCCCTCTGAAGCTCTTCATGTTAAGCAGAGCCACAAGTCCTTTCTTTGTTATGCAGGTGCTGACCTGAAGGCTGATGAGGTTCATGGAGTAGACATCACAGGGGGATGTCTGTGTCAATCACCACACAGCGATCTGCTGAATGGCTGTGTAGGTTGTGCCACTCGGCCATTGGACTACATGTTAAACAATTAGTGAAAAGCTGCCTTTGCACCTGCGCTTAATTGGGAAAATGTCAGGCTTCCCAGCTGAAAGCAGCCTGACATTTTACCCAGATTACAGTCTCATTCAAAGGCTTTTCCATTAGCCAAGGCATGTCTCCCAATCAATCTCCCTTATCCTTTCACTCTTCTTCTCTGTCTTCCAGCTTTCCTCTCACTATCTTGCTCCTCCAAGCTAACATCACGCTTTGTCCAGCATGTTACAACTACCCATTTAAATATCTGAGGAACAAAAGTGGCTACCTGCAGTCGATGCATGGTTTCCCCAGCTTCATAAGAACCTGTGTAAATTATATTCACAGCTTCCACAGTGAGTTTCACAAACACAGACTGTAAGATATAAGTGACAGTCAGAAATATAATTCAATTCAATCCAATTTTATTTATACAGCGCCAAATCACAACAAAATAAAAAGGGGCCTTACAATAATTACAGAGAAAGCCCAAGAATCAAAACGACCCCCTATGAGCAGCACTTGGCGACAGTGGAAAGGAAAAACTCCCTTTTAACAGGAAGAAACCTCCAACTGAACCAGGCTCAGGGAGGGGCAGTCAGCTGCCACAACCGGTTGGGGCTGAGGTGAAAAAAAAATAGTATTACTTGATTGCAAAATGTCAATAGTTTGTAATTGAATGCTGGCAAGGTTCTATTTATTAACTTTAATGTATCTGTTGCATAAAATGGATTAGTTTTTGATTATTTCAGCAAGACTAATCTGTTATAACACATTTTTGTTTGCTGGTTTGGGAGTTGTTTTCCTGTGTAATAAACACTCAACTTTGTTTCACCTCCTTCTGCTCAATCTGACAAGCATACTTTAGGAAACAGCTCTTACCGTACAGTTATAGTGCCATCCTTACATTCAGCTCAATATTTATTTACAAAAATGTAAGCATCATATTTCTTTGTCAATCTTGCAAAATATCACAAAGGCAAACTAGCAATAACCAAACTCCTTCATAGCAATTTGATTCTCAGACACATTTGATTATTTCTGCCAAAACAACAAGCAAACAAAATCAGCACTGTATCAGCCATTGGTTTAGCTAAATCAAAAGTCCAATCTCACCCTAAACACAGTGATGCTGTCAGAAGTGATGTCCTACCATGATAAACATTTTTAGACCTTGAACACGTTGATAAGAAAGGCAGCACGGTCTTTGAAGTCTGATAACAGGGTGTAACATAAAGACCGGTAAATTGCTGGGACAGCTGCGTGAAATCCATGCAGATAAAGATGAAATGGAGGGAAAAAGGAAGATTCTGCTTTAATGTTTAGGTTTGATTATTTTAGCACACTATACTACATCCCATCAATCCCAACTTTCTCAATGCAACTCACTTGAATTTCAAAATTGACAAATATCATGAATTTGCATGAATAGGCAATATTGTTAAGAAACAAAACACAAAACAAAGACCATAATCTTTTAACTGTTAAATGATATTTCCATATAAGGGAGTTTTGATTTGCTCAAGCTTTTTCAAAACTGCTATTATTCAGTTTCGAGGACTAGAAAACCTGGACTGAGGACAAGTAGCTGCCAACGGGAGACCAAAGAAATGATCTTCTACAAATTGGGGATAACAGACTGCTGAAATCTATTCAAGTTTCAGATGAGCCCAGAAAATAGATGATGAGTCTTGGGTCTCTTATTTTATCTTAACGTGGTAGAGAAATTACCCTTTTTATGCTCTGGGCAATATCACAAAATGTAATGTTTGCCTCTTACAAAACTCACTAATTCAAACCTTGATCATTTTTAAAAGTACTGCAAATAAATATGTCACATGTTCATTCATATCAAATATTATCAAATCCAATAACATGGAGAAAAAAAGGAAATTAAATTTTAAAAGATGCTACTGTGCTTTTACACGCATTATCCAACATCCGCAAGAAGCAAGAAGCAACTGCTCTCACAAGGAGAGATTAACGAGGTACAACACAAATGCTACAGCAAGGGGGGAGCCGGGACATGAAGTCAGGGGGGAGATATCATCATACCCAACACTCTGAGATTGGGGACGAAGGCTAAGCTGGAATCGCACTTAGACCAACACTGAAACCAACCAGCAACCTGCATGAGATTGTTCCGATGACGGTAGTGTCACCACTATACTAACTAAATATGCCACAGCCAACTGTTAGAGTTTTTTTTTAACAAAGTGGAAGTGACTGGAAATGACAGCAACTCAGCCACAAAATGGTAAGCCATATAAAAGGACAGAGCGGGGTCAACAGAGTGCACAAAGGTCATCAACTTTCTGAAGAGTCAATCACTGCAGGCCTTCAGATTAGCTCAAGAACACTACGTAAAGAGCTTCGTGGAATGGGTTTCCATCATCGAGTAGCATCATTCAGGTCCACCATCACCAACCGCAATGCAAAACATTGGATGTAGTGGTGTAAAGCATCCTGTCCCTAGACTCTAGAGACTAGCTTGGTAGAGGGGGATTATGGAGTTGGGCTCAGCCCCTTAGTTACTGGTAAAAATAACTCTTAATGCTTCAACATACAAGACATTTTGGACAATTTCTTGCCCCCAATTTGGAGGGTTTGGGTATGGCCCCTTCCTGTTCCAACATGACTGTGCAGCAGTGTAGAAAGCAAGCGAGTGAGTTGGTGTGGAAGAACTCAACTAGCATGCACAGAGTCAACACCTTATATATTTAAGATTCATCCTAAATCCATTTCGATCCATTTAGAAATAGCCAGGATTAGAAAAATCCTTTATTTCATGTTCAGAAAATCTCAACTCATTTATTCTCGTCACTGTTGCAACATTTCCCCATCAGCTGTCGGGCAGGCATATACAAATACAACTCAATAAATACTGTTTTGATTGTCAGACTTTGTTTCTTTTTGTCCTTCTGTCTTATTCAATTTTGAGAAAAAAAAGAATGCAATTTAATAAACCTTCCTTGGGCTATAGCTGCACTCAGTCGAGTCTCCACTGTCTAAAGAAACTTTTTACTGACTTGACACTTTGAAAGGAGGCGAGTTGATAGAGGATAGGAAAAGCTTGAGGCTGAGGCACAGACAGACAGTTGATGGACACTTCTTAACCCCTCGGGGACTTGCTGCATTTGTGTATTTTAGCTTGTTGTACAAGTTGTTGCTTTTTAATCTTAAAGTCAGAAGTAATGTAGCTTTCTTGTGGTTGTTAGGGGAGTCATAAGATATCCTGCATGGCTTAATTTGTTATGATATTGTAAACCTAGTGCTGTGATGTTTTTTAATGGGTTTTTTGTGCGTCTGTGTGTGTTTGTGGGGGGGAGGGGTGCACACTTTAAAAAATTTATACATGTACAATGCTGATCTTTCAAATACTGTAGAACAGAAGTCAGAGTCGCTCTGGATCAGGTGACCCTGAAACATCCTTCAGCTGTGCTGCTATAGGGGGACTTCCTATGATGCACTGAGCAGTTATCCTCCACTCTCCTCTTCTGTTTAACACTACTCCATGTTACATACTTTTGTCTACTCGCTTTCATTCTTTGCTCCTTTTTTTCTGTTTGATGTTCATTTACTCTGTGCACCTTGTTTCTGCCTATTTGATCTCGTCTTGTTAAAAGGGGGTTCTTCCTCCCCACCATCACAGTCAGGAGGAAGGATAAGGTCAAGGCAGTGCAGTGGGAAGTTAGCCAGCTATCAGAGTTGTGGACAAACATCACGTGTGATGAAGAAAGGGGTGCGTAAGTACAATAGGCTGTCCATACCTGAGACCTTAGAGACTGCCAAGCAAAGACTCCAGCAATAATGGAGGAGCATATGGGAGAAGGATGCAACACTCTCAACACCAAGTGGCTAGTGGATCTAAGACCACAGCAACCTCCATGAACAGGACGTGCTCACTTCATTAGCACCTGGCAGCACAAATCAACCAGCTGCTAAAGGCTAAGATACACCCAGAATGGCTGACTGAAGGCCAGAGAGTCCTGATACCAAAGGATCCCAAGAAAGGACCAGTCCCATCCAACGGTTGCCCAATAACCTGCCTCAGTACAACATGGAAACTGCTATCAGGCATCATAGCAGCTAAGATGAGCAGGCATGTGGCACAATACATGAGCGGGGTACAGAAAGAATACCAGAGGAGCAAAACACCAGCTACTGGTAGACAGAGCAGTGACTGGAGACTGTAAGACCAGACTGACCAACCTGTGCACCGACGGGATTGACTACAAGAAAGCCTACGAGTCGATGCCGCACACATGGATCCTGGAATGCCTAGACCTATATAAGCTAAATAGGACCCTCAGAGCGTTCATCAAGAACTCAATGGGAATGTGGAGAACACTAGAGGCTGACTTCAAGCCAATTACACAAGTCAACATCAAGTGTGGGATTTACCAAGGAGATGCTCTGTCCCCACTACTGTTCTGCATAGGCCTGAATCCCCTCAGCCAGATCATCGACAAGACTGGCTATGGATACCGACTACGGAGTGGAGCAACCATCAGCCACCTCCTGTACATGGATGACATCAAGCTGTATGCCAAGAGTGAAAGAGATATTGATTCACTGATCCATACTACTAGGATCTACAGCAATGACATCGGAATGTCATTCAGACTGGAGAACCTACAGTATGCCCTGCCAGTTGTCAGATACCCTGCCGGGATAATAAGCTGGCCAAAGGAGGAAATAGAAGCCACTGATGTCAAGACAAGAAGGCTCCTTACCATGCATGGAGGGTTTCACCCCAAATCCAGCACCCTGAGACTGTACGCAAAGCAGAAAGAAGGTGGCC
>VOQJ01031528.1:0-10335 GCA_015052665.1 Apistogramma diplotaenia
GTCTTCACCGGGACTTTGGGCTTCAGGGCAGAGTGGCAAAGAAAAAGCCATATCTGAGACTGGCCAATAAAAGAAAAAGATTAAGATGGGCAAAAGAACACAGACATTGGACAGAGGAAGACTGGAAAAAAGTGTTGTGGACGGATGAGTCCAAGTTTGAGGTGTTTGGATCACAAAGAAGAATGTTTGTGAGACGCAGAACAAATGAAAAGATGCTGGAAGAATGCCTGACGCCATCTGTTAAGCATGGTGGAGGTAATGTGATGGTCTGGGGTTGCTTTGGTGCTGGTAAGGTGGGAGATTTGTACAGGGTAGAAGGGATTCTGAATAAGCAAGGCTATCACTCCATTTTGCAACGCCATGCCATACCCAGTGGACAGCGCTTGATTGGAGCCAATTTCATCCTACAACAGGACAATGACCCTAAACACACCTCCAAATTGTGCAAGAACTATTTACAGCAGAAGCAGGCAGCTGGTATTCTATCGGTAATGGAGTGGCCAGCGCAGTCACCAGATCTGAACCCCATTGAGCTGTTGTGGGAGCAGCTTGACCGTATGGTACGCCAGACCCATCCAACCAATCCAACTTGTGGGAGCTGCTTCTAGAAGCGTGGGGTGCAATTTCTCCAGCTTACCTCAACAAGCTAACAGCTAGAATGCCAAAGGTGTGCAATGCTGTAATTGCTGCAAATGGAGGATTCTTTGACGAAAGCAAAGTTTGATGTACAAACAACGTTATTTCACATACAAATCATTATTTCTAACCTTGTCAATGTCTTGACTCTATTTTCTATTCATTTCACAATGTATGGTGGTGAATAAGTGTGACTTGTCATGGAAAACACAAAATTGTTTGGGTGACCCCAAACTTTTGAACGGTAGTGTACATCAACAGAACCTTCAGAACCCTGATTGTAATTTACAGTTACTGTGGATTACCTTCATACATATGTATGAAGGTAATCCACAGTAAATAAGGTAGCTAACAAGTGCACTAACCCACAATTGAAAACCTTCTGTATCTACATATTATGCTAGCTGCAGAAATGCCGTAGCTACACATGCTAATGCACATGCTAAAGCACATGGAGGACGTTTTGTGGTTAGAGCTACATGATTTTTGCGAACCGTTAGAGGAAGGATGCAGCGCTCTCGGACACAGTGAATGCATCATATGTAAGTGTGAATCCTCTGGCTTCATATGTAAAAAGAATTATTGGTCTGTCTTATGTGGTTGCAGTTCTACGGGCATTTAAAAGTAGCTGCCAGCTGGGGGCGCCGGCGAACCTGTCGGTCTCCGTCAGTTACGGATAAATTGATTTTGCCTAAAGTACCTTGTATAAGTCACACAAATGCAATCGCTAAGGTGCTTCTGGACCTAAAATATTCAACAAAACTGAGACGCACAACTTGGAAACAAGTGGCAGAAGACATTTTCAGAAGAAGCTGAACGACTTCCTCTGAAGTGTTCTGCATCTGTATGAAGGTGAGGTTGAGTCATCACCTTCAGGTGCTCATAAACGACTATAAGCTCCTCCTCTGGTTCTGATTATTGATGGCACTGGGAGGATCATAGCTCACACAGTGTCCAGCTAACCTTTCAACAAGCTTAAATTTTTCACTTTACATGTAATATTACTACAACCTCATTATGGTCATATTGGTGTTTCTCTTGTTAATTTGTGTGCTTGTTGAGTCTGTGCTGAGCTTTGACTGTCATACAGAAGCTGTGCTTCAGGGGCCACATAAACTCTGACCCCTGGACCAGAGCCTAGAGGCACCTTTAGATCATGATGGGAGGTCAGAATGTGCTGGTTTAATGTCTTTTCATCCAGCAGGTCACCAACAACCCTGTCAGTGGAGCTAAAGAGGGTAGCAGCTTCCCTTTTATATATTTGTCCGTTATTTGGCACATCCAAATGGAAAAGAACTGCAAGGCCGAAATGAAAGTTTAAGACTTAATTTGAAGAGTAACTTCATGTTGAACAAATAAAGCTGATGTTAATGTGACTCATCATCTCCCAGCAGAGTGACTCCGAAGGCTGGAACCTGGCGGTGGTGGCGGTTGCCGTGGCAGCCATTGCTGTTCTGGTCATCCCCAGCTTCACCAGGGCCTGAGGACTGCACAGGAAGAAACCTCATGGTGAACTGTGGGATTGTGGGATTGCCGTCATCCATCCAGCGCTACCGTCGTACGTCACCATCCTGATGTCTGCTTGTTGCATCGCTTTGACCCAAACGCCACAGACGGCAGTGAGTGCTGGTGGGAAAAGCAATTCGATGGCTGAATTCATGACGTTGTCCACTATGACTTTACTCTTCCTGCAGGTCGGCTCTGTGCAGACGGTCATCGCCCACCATCATGGTCCACGAGTCAAACCGGAAGATGTCATTTTGTTGTACTTTCCAGAAGTTCCAGATGTAGCTTGTCATGAAGTTTGTGATGCTGGTCGACTAAGTGCTGTTTCACAGTTGTGTTAGTGGGTGTTGCACATATAAAAAATGTCTTTACATTCAGTGTTAAAATGAAAAATATCAACTCAAAAATATCATTAACTTACTGATGACATTTTTTAGCTTACTTTAATATTTCTTATTTAATCTATTGATTGCTTAGTGTTCAGTTTATCAAAATCAGGTTCTATCAAACACAAAGATGAAGATTTAAAAACAGCACTCAGAGAAAAGTAGCAGATTTTTACTTTATAGATGACTTCAGTGATTATATTTTCCTTCAGCTTTAAAATTCTTTGCCTTATTTCTGGCCCGCTGGGTTTAAAGACTATTTTGCACTCACTGATAAAGGAGAAACCAGTAGCAGATAAAACTTGATTGATTAGTGTATCGAACACTTTCTTCCTTCTTAGTGTTGTATATTATCTAATCATGTGTTTGTCAAACGTAACGCTGATTAACAGTATTCAGCAGGTCTGCTTTGTAGCATGAAACAGCAGGTTTAGCTTTATTTTACCTGCCACAGTCCTTATAGATCAGCTACAGAAGTCCTGTGTTTCTAAATAAGTCGTGTGAACGTCTGTAGAAGTAAAGTAGCACTTTTAAAAAACTGATATTTGCTAAAGGTTGTTTCTGAGGTGAGATTATTTCTGTGGACTGATTTCACTGTGTTTAGGTTCACGTTGAGGCAGAGTTAAGTGTTTGGACAGATGGGGGAGCAGCTGGTTTTATCTAATTATTTTTGGGCACTTGTCTCATTCTCTGAAATAAGGTTGGCTTTTGTTTGAAGCTGGCAGATCAGTGTATGTTATAGAAAATATGATCAAAATTGAAAAGCAGAGTAAATGCAAATTTCAGATTTTCTGTATGCAGATGACACATTATTTTATTTACAAAAAGTTGCAACAGAGTTTTATCAAAGCAGTAAAGTTTGTGTTACTAACAAAGTCAAAAATTCTATGCATGTTTTACTTTTGAGATTTGAGCATGCAGCAGAAGATTTAGTTTGATAAAATTTAATGAAATGAAAACAGAATGTAGTTAAGCTTTTATCCAGCCCCAGTCAGACTGAGCTCAGCTTCTAATCCCTTTTAAAACCGAGAATTAAACGTATTAGCAAACACATGTGGGCAGATGTCTCTTTACAAATAATAATAGAAGAGGACCAAATATCAAGCCTTGTGGAACACCTTTCACTAAACTCAAAGCGGGTCTACTGTGATAGATTTCATGTACATTTCAGGGTATGTTTAGGAAAAATGTGTGGTGAGGAAGCTGAGCAGAAGAGGACTGAGAGCAGAGCCTCGTTTTTCTCAGTTGAAAAAGCGATGGATCCTGTCTGAATGGCTCCACGCCTGCGCTTTGGCCAAACCTTTCAAAGATGCCTCAGATTATCCTTTTCTGTTTCAAGTCACAATGAACACATTGTTTTTCTTAGCTTTAAACATTTTCATGGTGTGAGGATCAAAAACACCCTTCTTTTCTTTTGCATATAGACACGATTCAAACTTTGAATGGATCCTAATTTGTGTTTACATTTAAATGGAGACCAAATAATCACAGAAAATAAGAATAAGCTGTTGAGATGGCTGTGATCCTGTTCAGGGTGGAATCAGGTCCTTTTCCTGATGCAGTAAAATGACTAGCTCAGACATTCCAGTTCATTTACAACATGACAGACTGAACTGTGATCACACATGTGCGTGACTGAAGATTTTAATGTGACAAAGCAGGTCTTTAACAAACTGTAGGATTTTAAAATCAATAAATGCTTATTAGAATTATTTATTTAGTGTTTGATCAATGTGATTAATTCAGAAGTATAATCAGGTTATTTTATTGTGTTGTTCAAAAATAATAAGTAGCATGTGTCATTAGAGCTTTGTAAAGATTTTTGCATGACAGAAGTGTAGCTTATTTTAGAGACTTACTAAAGGAAAAACACATTTTACACATTTCACTTATTTTGTGGAGTTTTCTTTGTGATATAGACAAAGCAAAAAAGAAATTATATAAAAGTTGAAGCATTAGGAATGACACAAGTAAAACACACACACACACACACACGCACAACTTTCACTTGGTAGCGGGTAACAAATGTACTTGTTCACTGAAATTATGTATGGAAGTCCATTACTGCCAGAAAGGAAAAAAAAGGAATAATAAACACTCAATAATTAATAAGATAGTAAGCCAAATGTTGATTTAAACATTATAACATTAACTTTTATCTGTGGTTTTGACTTACTACTTCATCACTTTGACCTAAGTCAGCTAGTTTTGACTCGTATAAAAAATAAAAATGATTGTAGCCCATCTTTGACTTGCTAGTGCTTTAGGTCTTTCTTGGCCTCGAACCTGGTTTGGTTGGTATCAGGGCCATCACCGTCTTTAGTGTTGTGTTTCTTGGTCTCGTGTTTAAAGTGTCTGAAAATATGTGATTTATTTGAGACTTCCAAACGTCACCTGGCACTGAATCTGTAAAATGTTTTAGACCTGTGTGCTAGTGTGTGAACACAGACTGAGTATCAAACTTTATTATTTTGTCAGTAAAAACACTCAAATCTTCCCAGAAGCTGCATGCAGATGTATCTCTGTACAGGCTCCGTACCTTAGTCTACTAACAGTGCTTTGTACTGATTTTTCTTCCACTCAGTTTCTGCTTGCTCGGTTTTAAAGGGCATCATGTTTCCTGGAGCTTATTATATGCTAGTAACAAGCTATCATCAGATGTTTGCAAATTTAGCATTAGAAAGAGTCTGGGGTGGACTGATTATTGGTTTCCTGATACATTAATATACAGCAACACAACACAGACTGTTTATCCATCAGACAGAAATGACATCTGGATTTATGGACACATTCAGTGTAAAGGACTTTCTTATGTGTGAATATGGATTTAGTTTGGAAACTTCTCAAACATCTGAGCTTCCTGTTGGGCCACCAAATCTCCTCTGATGGTTCTCGTGTATCGGTGCTTTATGGTCACAAATGACATCTGCTGGGTTCTTTATCTGCCACAGTAACTTGTTCTTGATGTCAGTTTTCTGACGGTCTCTGATAGTCCTCTGAACAATTCAATTCAATTTTATTTATACAGCGCCAAATCACAACAAATAGTCATTTCAAGGTGCTTTTTTTGTAATGTAAAGACCCTACAATAATTGATAGTAAGCCAGATAGCAAGCCAACATTCCCGAATGTTGATATTCAAAGAATGTTCTCACAGAAGAAGCTTCCCTCAGCGGAGCTTAAGCAGAGAATTTACTGATTTAAAAAGTATTGATTCAGTCATTTTGAAAATATAAAAGTAAAAAATGTATTTTGTGACATCCTGGATCTGTCCATCTTTAGCGCAGTCCTGGCAAACATTAGCTCTCTGTAGGTATCTCCTTCCTGCATGTTTAGCTTTAGCGACTTTGCATGAAACAAGTAGATGTAGCCGCTGTAGCAGCTTCAAAGTTAAATGGCACTGTAGCTGTAGCATGAGCACTCAAATCCAATTCTTCCATTAGCCGCTACAGACTGTGTTCTTAGGCACTCATGTTAATGGTGAACTTTAGTTTCATCTGGGTTCAACCTAGCTAAGCATGAACACTGGAGTCATAGGAGCACCTGAACATCTGCACAATGGTTTACGTGATGTTTATGTGGTCTTCACTGTCACTGAACTAGTTTAAGTTATAGAACTACAAACAGTTTAACAGACATGTTTTCCTGCTGGTTTCTAACAAGTGTCGTTTAGCTTAGCTGTGTCTAAAATAGTCAAACTGTCATCAGTAGCAACTAGCTCATTGTTGATAAGTTAGCACAGAGCGGCAGCTCAGTGGAAGTGCTATTTAGCCTAGCCACCAAAAAGCTAGCCTGTTTTTTTTTTTTTAGCTAAGTGCTTATTATTAACGGCTCACAGCACCATGATAGCTGCTTGGTGTAACCAGTGTTCTAGTTTTTTGTAACTGGTGTTTAGATAACTAGCTCAGCCTAGCTTAACATATATGTTAGCCAGTGTAGTCACAAAAAGCTAGCATGCTAAATGTTTTTCAGTAGTTTGATAGTTATTAACAGCAGATATATCTGGCATTGTGATAGTTTGTTTAGAAAATTAATGTTGTTTCCTTATTTTGTCATTTTTTAACAGGTGTTTAGATGTTTAAACAGTAAGCTCAACGTAGATTAGATATGAGGGAACTACCACTGACATAAAATCTACAAGAGAAAGCTTAGCAGCACTTTGCTCAAATGCTGCTAAGCTATCAGTTTTTCTCATATCTAGTCTTTGTGCTAAGCTAGGTTCATCCTGGATGTGAAAGGTGAAACTGAACCATCAGAAAAGATTTGAAAAGATTTGACACTCCTCAGATTTCACTGCTGGTTGTGTGTGTCAGATGTTAGCTGTCAGCTCTCAGGTGTGCCGAGCTCTGCTTTTACTTTGGTGTCCTGACTCGCAGTCGTGATAAAGTGGCACGTCACTGTTGTCTGACTGCTGTTTGAGCCAATTTCCTGTTTCTCTTCTTTGCTTCTGAACTCTGTTCCTGATGTTTCTGCACCATGCTAACATCTTTCTGGGATATTTTATTTTCAGTTTTGTAAATTATCTAACAAATAAACAGTTTCCCTTGTCTTTCATGGGTTCACTGTTATTGTATATTATACAAACTGACCAATAAGAACAACTATATGCTCACCTTTATTACATAAACTTCTGTAGCACCAACACGGGGAAGATGACTAGTGAAGTTGAAAGCAAGCATCAGAACGTGATATATGAAAAAATCATGTTTGAGTGTAAAAGCAGTTGTCAGGAAATTCCCTGCTCAAATGTTCTTGTCTCTTGCACTGATTTTTTCCTTTAACATTGTGAAGCTCTACTTAGAACCTTCTTAAGATCCAATAGTGCAAAATGCAAATTCTTGCAGTTTTTTAACTGGTCTTAAGATTTTGATCAGGAGTGTATGTAAAAGTAACATTTCACATTTGTTTCAGCTTTTTTCCCTCCAGCTTTATTTTAAACTTTGTTTCTATTACAATTACAATAGTCTGCAATAGTTAGTGAACATTAGTTAACATTGTTGAGGAAGCAAAATATAAACATAAAAACCTACAAGTGATAATAATAAAAATAATTATTGAAGAAACAGAATAAAAGAGAAAAAATACAAAGTAAATAATATGTCAGATAAACATTTGTTTCAGCTGATATTGCCTGCAGGGGACGCTGTTATGCTACCTTATGGCGCGTGAAACTGCTACAGCGCCCCCAGCAGACAGTCTCGTGTGCACGCTGGCTTCCTTGCGCACGTGGGCTGTTGTATTTCCTTGCGAGGACTGAATACAGAACGACTTCTGACCGAAATATAACGCCGTACTTTGAAATGTGGTGGACCAAAGTGAACAACAGGCCTGCACGCTCAGACCACAGGATCATTTCCAAACTTTGTGGTCCACCAGAGTCCGGAGGATTTAGGGCTACTGCAGCCTGCTGGCTGCCTCCAGCTTTGAAATTCAGTTTCCGGTGAAGAATAAACATAAGAAGCCAGGAGTGAAGTCATGACTCCAATAAGTAACGATGACCCTGGTGGCCTCAGAGGCTGATGAGTGCATCACGCCAGCACTCGCTGTTAAATTTAGTTTGGCTCCATACTTACGCTTCAGATGCGAGCTGCTGCTTTACTCTCGTGATGACAGAGATGTATTTTCAGACTCCGGTCTCGTGTTTTTATAGTAGCTCTCAGAGTGTGACACAGGAAATGTGTGATGTCACACGTTTGAACTCAGAGCACTGCTTTCACGCTCCTCACACGTTCAGCAAGCCGTTTCCACACCGTGTGATGACATCACTGTGACATCATCAGACAGACTAAACTCTGGACATGTAGACAATATTAGTGAGTCCCTGTTTGATTTGGTCACTATATGTTTGTTTTTAATGTATCACATTTAGTGCATCATAATTATTTTTAATTCAACGAGTCATTAATGGGACTGACTCACTGGTGCCTCTGCTGGATGCTGGAGGAACTGCAGGTGCTGGTTTTGTGTAAACACATTTCAAAGCAGACTTATGTGTGAGTATTAAAATACAGGCCGTGAATCAGTTCATTTTAATAAAAACCACTGAAATCATCAGAGTGCATCTTTGTGTCCCCACAGCGAGACGTTCAAGCTCTGCTGTAGAAACGATTCACACATCTGGAATAAAGCTTCACTTCACACATCTGGATCGCTGTCCAGGCTTTTCTTGGGTAGCTTGTTTCACATACAGACTGCTGGAAAGCTCTCTCTGACTTTGTTGGAGTTTGCTTCACAGCGCCTCCATTAGGCAGTCAGTGTAATTACAGGAAGCAGCAGCAGAGGGAGTTTATTCCTTCAGCCTTTTAACTCATCCCCTTCATTATGAAGTGTAGTTGTATGATAAGAAACCAGCGCTGCGGGGATTCACAGATAAACTGAAGTAAACTTGTTCCTGCTTTGTGTTTTAAACGCGACGCAGTGATCTGATTGGCTGGCTGCAGGTAACGTCACGTCTCCCTGTGTGTGGTTGATGAGCCTCAGGGTGTCTCCGGGTTTGGAGACTCTAAAAATACTCGGAGGTGTCAGAGTGGCTGCGGAGCCCCGGGTGCTGCTCTCGGGGTGGAGTTGTCCTGGTTGGGGGTGTCGGGCCTATCCACGCCCCCGGCCCCGCTGCGGACCAATGAGCAGCGGCCTCCGTATCCTTGTGGATTAGAGGATGCCCGGGCTACAGTAGTATATGGTCATGGCAGGGGCATTCCTGGGAGTCCTGCGCAGTGACGCCGTGCTTTTTAAACCTCCGCTTCACGTCTCCTCCAGCCGCACACCCCCGACTCTGTCCAGGCCGCCGCGCCGCCGCCTGCGTGTCACCACCCGGACCAAAACTCGAGTGAGTCCGGAGCACAAAAACAAACTCTTTTCTTCACTTTTGCTTCCTGAGCCGCCTCATTTCTGAGAATCGGGAGTCCAGGAGCGCCCCGCGGGTCCGCACGCGTTCACTCTTTACGCAGAGTTCAGTGAAGTCTGTCACTCCCTGCAAGCTTGGCACTGCCCCTCCGCTCCCGCTGCGCCTTTTCTCTTTTTTCTGCCTTTTCTTCTCTTCCCACTCCGCTTGGTGCTATAAAAGGGGGCACCATGATGAGCAACAGCAGCTATTTGGAGCCGCAGCAGTTCTACCAGAGCACCGCGGACATAGGAGAGGAGGAGGAAGAGGAGATGCCGGCCACCGAGAAGGACCTGGCCGAGGACGCGCCGTGGAAAAAGATTCAGCAGAACACCTTCACCAGGTGGTGCAATGAGCACCTGAAGATGATCAACAAGCGGATCAATGACCTGCAGAAGGACCTGAGCGATGGGCTGAAGCTCATCGGGCTCTTGGAGGTGCTGAGCCAGAAGAAGATGTACCGGAAGTACCACAGCAGACCCAACTTCAGGCAGATGAAGCTGGAGAACGTGTCCGTGGCGCTGGAGTTCCTGGAGAGAGAGCACATCAAGCTGGTCTCCATCGGTGAGTGGCGCAACGTTTACGCGCGGCACAAGTTACGCACGAGTACGAGTGTGTTTGAGGACGCCGGAGCCAAAATCAGGGCTGTTTATTAATGTGGCTTCGGTTTTGACTGGCACGTGACAGGTGTGGCTCACAGGTGTGTGTGCAGATCCAGGTGTTCACGGCTGTTGGCTGACGGGTGGATTCCATCCTCAGGCTGTTAGAAAAGCTTCAGGTTCTGAAAGTTTGAAACTTTTTCATCATCTGAGTGTAAACAGTAAAAACCTCCAGCTGCTCTCAAGTCTGCCTCCATTCTTCATGCTGAGCTCTAGAACCACCACGAATCCCTTCAAGGTTCCAGAGGTGTTTGGAACCATCCAGAAG
>VOQJ01031530.1:13577-23636 GCA_015052665.1 Apistogramma diplotaenia
AATGGCAACCACACACACACATACACACTACCTCTGCAGACACTTTAGCTGTCCGACTGCATCAGAAAGTGTGTTTGATTGTGTGTGTGTGTGTGTGTGTGTGTGTGTGTGTGTGTGTGTGTGTGTAATCCAAAAGTAAAACAGTAATTAGTTGCACGTGACCTGAAAATACTTTACTCAGACAACAGTGCCACCTGCTGGAGGCACTGCAAAGAGATCGCACTGCAACTACTGCCATTACTGTATGACGATCTCATCTAGGTATTTTATTACTTTTTAAAAATATATATTTTACAGATTTTCATGTTACAAGTGCATTGCCCGGTTGGGGAGAGTGTAACCTGGGTTTTATGCTGTGACCATTTACAAATGTCCCCTAAATGCCTCAAATGCAGTGCTAACAGACACACAAAATATTACACGATGTGAGCCTGAAGAGTACAGCTACTGCTACTCGAGGGTCAGCGCTGGTGAAAGAATAACTGAAACATTTAACCAAATTATGAAGAGCGATCATCCCAATTTCAAGCTTCCTGTTAATACAAACACTGACTGTGAACAGCTTTGTTAGAATAAAGAGAAGAACACACACAAAACAATGTGGTTTGGAGGACTTTCAACCATAGAAATGATGCTTGTGTCCAATGTGAAAACAGCCACTAACACAGTTTGGTTAGGTTTAGGCAAGGATCGGTACACTTAACCTGTATGAAAAACGCTAACAAGCCAGGTTGGGTTGTGACATGAAACCATCATGTGACCCTTCCTCTTCACATCATCTAATTCCTCTTCCTCCCCCCTCTCTGCAGCTTCTGACAAGCTATCAAAGACACCCATCATCTCTCCTATTTCCGGTCTTGTCACAGAAGTTCTCCCTCATCCTAACAGTTAAGGCAGGTATTGATAATGCATTAGCAGGCTGCAGACGGGGTGGCAGACATTTCAATGATTTAATTAGCAGCCATATTGAATTAGTCTGACTGAAGGGGAGAAAAGACCAGACAAGCTTCCCTGAAAGCTCATAAAGGTTCTTTTGATCACATCTGCAATAAGGCTACATTATCACCAGGGCTGACCAACTGTCCAGCTGTCTGCTGAAACTGCTTCGTGTTCAATATTTAATATTTAAACTACAACTTATTCACAAGTTCATAGTAATAGTGTATACCAGAGGTGTCAAACATAAGGCCCAGGGGCCAGTTTCGGCCCCTCTGAGACTCTGATGCGGCCTGCTGGAACTATAGAATTAATTTTTTTACGATTGCTTCACAGTAAAACTAAATTTTAAAAAAGGACATTTTCTGTTTTTTTCAATAATTACAGGACAGCCTGGACAAAGAATTACCAGAACTTTTTCTGTAGTTTTACACATTTCTTACACTTTAAGCTCCAACAGTGGTGTTGACAGATAACTCTGTGGTATAAAAACATTACATGCAGCTTTTTTCTTATACTCAGAGACCAATGCATGGTGCACAAAAAATGATACAGGTTATTTTGGTTAGGAGAACTACAACTTATTTTGCCTTTACTATAATGGGAATAAAAATACACTTCTGGTAAAATGTTGCACTATATAACAATTTCTGTGGGGAAGATTCATGACTTCATGCATGCAGCACCCATGACATCTCCCAGCTGTTTTAAAGCCTTGATGGGACCATGTTTGGAAGAGAACGTACAGCTGAAAATTTAAAAACAGCTAGAAACAGGCATAAAAATATTTTTACCTAAAAAAGAACCTGAATATGTCTTCTTATTGTGTCTATTAGGAAGTAAAATTTTATTTATACCTCTGAAGACAAATATCACAAAGTGATTCCAACAGCAGAGCAAAACAGGAGAAAAACCCAACCAAAGGTCTAAAAAGGTGAGTTTTTTAAAAGACACCACTCAACCCACAGCTCTCTGGGCCAGTGGTTCCAGAGTCGGGGAGCCACTGCTGCAAAAGCTCTGTCTCCTTTAGTTTTCAGCCATGGATGAAGCAAGCCAGGAGGTTCTGATCACATGACCTCAGAGACCTGATAGAGATGGATGTATGGATGTAAGAGTTCACTGATGTTAGCTGGTGCTTGTCCATGAAGCGCTCGAAATGTCAGAACCAGGATCTTAAACTAAACTCTGAATTTAATGGAGAACCAGTGCAGCAGCATTCTGAACAACCTGGAGACGCACCAAGGAATTTTTGCTAAGACAATTTAAACAATGCATTACAATAATAACAACCTCAAGTTGAGAGCATGATGCAATGGAACTTAACTGAGCAATATTCCTTAAATGGTAAAAACAAGAGTGAGCCAGAGATTTGATATTGACATCTAGAGTCAAAGGTTACCCCAAGGTCCCTAATGAATGATTTCACTTATTTGGCAAAGGTACCGAGCATTTCCTTTATCCTGGGCACAAATCTATCAGAGGCACAAAGACTTCATTAACTTGGAGAAAGTTATCAGCCATCCAACTTTTGATAGACTCTAAGCACCTAACCAGCATCTATAACTCAGAAACTTGCTCAGACTTAAAGGAGATATACAATTGAATATCATCAGCATAGCAGTGATAAGATGTGCTCTAAAGTGTTCAGGACCGCAAGCTAACACAGTGGCTGTGCACACAATTATACAGCATTACCTGCTGAGCTACATCAAGATTCACCTTAGTATAGTTGGAAAGCTGTGAGTAGGAGACCAAAAATGTTAATTTGTTTGTTTTTAACAAGGCTGTTAATTGGATAATGGATTTGCCCATCACTGGGGGTGAGGCCACAGTGTGTCTTCATTGGCTGACTGGAGTGATGATTCCCCTCTTCGAGAAGGGCTCCAACTTCAGGGGGATCACATTCCTCAGCCTCACTAGGAATGTGAAAAAGGAATGAGAAAATGAGTGGATGAACACGGCTTTTAATTTTGGCTCTAAAATGAGACACTTGCTTTTGCAGGCAGCTTCAAGTGGCTGTTAGAGGAACTGCAGTTTTTAGCATTAATGGGCAAAACTGCTGTTCAATTAACATGCATGTTGGCTTCACTTTGCAGCCCTGGAGGTTTAGTCACTACACCATGAGTGCTTGTAGATATATAAGAATTTACAGCAATACAAATTATTGCCAAAATTTATGTTTTTTTCTGTTTGTTTGTTTGTTTTGGTGAACTGAATTACAAAATTACTCCACATTAGTTTGATTACGTCATGCTGAGCTTTGGCCCATTGTCTTAGAAACTTGTGCTGTTCATCCACACCTTGTTCATATGATGGATTCAGTGATAACTGATAACTTGAAACAAGACGACTACAAACAAAGACAAAACTGTACCTTCAAGCAAAAATATGTTTATTTCAGTGAATCTGCATCTTTGCCTCAAAATGATTTTTATATACAGTTATTGGTTCAGTTTCACAATCTGACCACTTTAAGTCTATCGGGAGTCAAAAAGAAAAACTCAGGTATGAGACTAATTGAATAACATAATTTTATTATTAAAATCGAACAGCTATGCCAGTTTCTTTTCTGGATTTTTTAACTCAAGATTTCTTTTTTTGTTTTTAAAAAAAAACTTCTATAGAAACAGTTTCTTGTGTGCATATTGTTATAAATGGAAACACTGTCTTGGTGTCACATGCTTGCTCAGAGAGGAAAAAGCAGAGGGAAACAGAACAAGACCTCTTCATTAACCTCTTAGCTTGATGTTTCCTCCTCACCACATCTAAGTGGCCACGGGGTCAACTTAGCCGTCAAATGCTGTGATTTGAATACCCCACACACACACACACACACACACACACACACACACACACACACACACACACACACCTGTAAATGACCATAAAGAGCCGTCTAAATTATGTATGAGCTCTATCAGTGGTGCTTAAGTGGCCCTAATATTTATTGAGAAGGAAGGAGGGAGGGAAGGCTGGTGAATGGATGGAGAAAGAGAAAAAGAGGGATCATGTCAAGAAAGGAAGAAACAGCAGGAGGGAGTAAGGCACAAGAGGAAGTGGCTGAGACTGAGGGAAAATCCATGAGACAAAGGGGAGCAAAAACAGGAAGAGTGAGAAATAAAAACTAAAAGCTGCGGAAGGTGAGTCACTGTAGTAAAGTTAAAGCCACATGAAGACAAAGGGTTAAAGATTCAGAAATAAATGGACGGATGGCCATCCAACAGATAAAGACAACAGAGTGAGAGCAAGAGATGCAAAATAATGCCTGAGTCAGCGGTAAAGCACAGAAACAATGATCTAACGGAGCAAAAACAATATTTAGTTCTCAGTGACAGATATGCAGTGTTGCCGTTTCACCACTGGATGGCACTGTGTGATTATCATTGTCCTTTCAGGTTTGTCCTCGCGTCACCTCACAGAGCGCTTAGCGTTCATCAGCACCGGATTCGCTTTCACTTTTGTTGATAAACAATAAAGTTTGTGTCTGTTAATCGGTTATTAAAAGATTAGCTTTGACTTGAATGTGTATGCTGATGGTTTGGGACTGACTGTATAGAAACAGAAATAAAGTCTGATTACTGGTTTCTGTTTATTTGAATGTTTCAGCGAGAAGACGTGTTTAAATGACTTGGACTTTTCTAAAAGTGAAACGACTCATTAACATAAATTTCTGCATTGTAATCAGCAACCTTTGTTTCTTTCTGAGGAGCTCAGGACAACTCAGGTGCTCCTTTTAAATGCTTTTATTCATTCTGGCTCTTCAGAGATTATGCCTCACATAAAAAGCCCTTTGAGACAAATGTTTTATTCAACTGACTTGACACCTCCTACATTTGCTTCTGCCACCATTGATTTTACTGCCAATCCCGCTGCTGCTCCTTTAGCCTCTTATTATTAATTCTTTATGGCCCTTAGCATGTTTTCACAAACCCAGTCAGTGGCATAAATACAAAAGTCAATTATTATTATTGAGAGGTGATTCAAATGCACCCCCCATGACCACCATATTCCTTAACCCTAAAAAAAACTATATGTGGCTTATTAGCACACTGATTATAAGCCTGTGTGTTAATTAGTAGCACCAGGTGAGCATTAACTTTTAGGTTTTAATTTGTTAATTAATCAGGCAAACGCTTCAATATGTCAGTGTGAACCTAAAGATAAGGAGCCTGCTGCTTAACAAAGGGATTCACAGCTACATTCGGCTGCACCGTCACCAGGTTATTGAATTTAAGAGATCAAAACCTGGTGTCATAAATAAAACTGTGAATTTATATTTAGAAATAAATGAGTCGCTATCTTCTCGCTGGGCCTAATATTTGATTGGATAAAAGCCTCCCTTTAACCCTGAATCAAAGATCACAGTTAACATTAATATTCCCTTTTTTCTGCCTCTGAAATTTGAAAACATAATGTGTCCTGTGGAGTGGGCTGTTTGTCACTGCTTGATAATTACGAGACCACTGGGCTATCATTAAAACATACAAATATAAATACTGAGAAATCTGCATTTCCATGGTAACAAAACATGAAATGTTGTAATATCAGGACACAAAGTGATATTATAATTAGAGACCAACATTATCATTAAATAATATCAGTGTAGAATTGACTCCCGGCCTGTCGGAGGGCACTCCGTCGGCCTCGTAATGAGGAAATAAGTGGCTCTTGTCTCCATTGTTGTCGCCTCAAAGAGGTGAGATTGATTCTTGCTTTACGGGATACAAAAAAACCTTAATGTATTCTGTCCTCCTCCATCTTCAGCAGAACACCCCTCTCTCATGTTTCAGGTTAACTCAATTACACCAAATAACCGTCTCTTCCCCAGCCCCTCACTGTCCAGGCTATTTCCCTAAATCTGCCTTTACAGAGAAAAGAAATGTCATTGTGTGAGTCTGTAACCTGTTATGTTTTCACTGCACTGAAGCTTCACAGCCAGAGGACTGAAAGCCACTTCAAAAGCCGTGTTAAAGCAGTTTAGAGGTCCACTTTTGCTAAATGGCGCGTGTATACTATTTCTCCCGAGTGGTAACTTCAAAAGGGCCGCATGAGCCTGTAAGCAGTGTGGACACTGAATGACAGTGTGAGTGCAGTTCCTTAAATGACCACTGGAGGCCGGCCCTGAAACTCCAGGCTCTTTACTGTACATCATCAAATTCAAGTCATTGAAAGTGACTTTACAGCTGCGTTTGTGGTGTTTAAGCCTGTAAACCTGTGTGTGTGTGAAATTCTTTCATTTAAAGTTACTCAGCACTAATTAGCAGGTACCAGCACAGCTCAGTTGTCTTAACGTGGTCACTTCTGGCTGAAAAAAACAAAACAACAACAGCATGGCACAGGGCCCTGAAGCTAAAGCTCTTCTCTAACTCTTTATACAGTAGACTTGCAGCTCTCCGAGGCTACACTTGCACAGTTAAGTTCATGGTAGTGTTACTTCAGAGATAATCATGTGAAACTTTTCCTTCTTAAGGGAAATTCCATCAGATTGAAAGAAGGAAAACACCAAACCAACCACTTTAAGCGCTCACCTGGCACTCTCTGAGCATAATGAGAGAGCAGAATGCCCTCTCTTATGCTGTTAGCATAATCTGCCTATACGACACCACAACACTACCAAGGTACCTCTTCTTCTTCCTCCTCCTCCTCGTCTCCAGTACTGCTGGAGAGCGCTGTGAAGTGGATGGAAAATGAAATATTCATCTTCCTGAATTTATGATAGAGGACCGTGGATGGCTAATGCTGGAAAGAGTGAAAAAGAGGAAGATGAAGAATGTCTAAAGAATAGAGATGATGATGTTAAGACGTGATGAAGAGGTACAGGTGAAGAGTGGATGCAGTGAGTAAACAGAGCTCATCGCTGCATCCGACCTGCAGGACTCTCCATCTGAAATTGCAAGTCTAGACACTTTAAAGCGTCAACAAATTACAAACTTTTTCAAAAATGTCCTTGAAAGATTAAAAGGGCACTTTTCTATCTACTCTGCCAATAGCCTTTTGTTTGTACACAGTTTCATACCCGATTTAAAGGACGCGTGGATACAGATGAAACCAAAACTGTTACTGTTACCATCTCCAGCTTGGTTTTTAAAGCCACAAGTGACCTAATTCATCAGTCTGTCTGCACCCATCACTCAGACACATGTACTAATGGTGCTTAGCGTGATACAAATAAAATAATAGAATTTCACTCATTCATTTAAGTAACTGCTCAGAAAGCCATATTATTTGTTAGAAAATTCCATCAAAAAAAACGTTAAAACTGCACTTCAGTGCCTTGAATTCACCGAGGCGATGAACAGCACACAGCCAGCAGCTCCGGCTGCCTGTGCCTTCACCCACCTGTGACAACCTTCAGGCCACGCGGGCACTAGGTGTCATCATTTTCTTTTGTTGTGCTGCTTTGTCCTGCAGGTGCTGATCAGAGGGTAATTAGCTGTATGAGGCACACCTGGGCCCCACGTGCTCAGCCAGTCGAGCGCTCTCATTCCTGCAGCCTCTGATGGCACAAGGGGAGAATCTCATCATGTGTGCTTCAAAATGCACTGCTGCCTATCCATACACGTTTTACACTCCTGACCTGCAGATAACACATGCTGTATTAGGTTCCTTGTGTTAACACGAGGCACTGTGGGGGGCTGACTCACTTTTGGAGCCAGGATCATGAAGTCTGGCCCGTGATTGTAGTATTGTTTGCATGTGCACCCTATATGCATTCAGCTGAAGTCTTCTTATTTCTTAAGCAATGACAGTAAGGTCTGGACTGCTTCAGGATTTTTAAAAACCTGGTGAAAACTACAGATTTAAACATGTGCCGGAGTGCAAATAATTGAAATTAGCTGCATATTCTCAGAGGGTCCTCAATCTGCTCCTCGTTTGTCGGGACCAGACTGGAGCAGCACAAATTCATGCTCCTGAAAAATTGTGAGGTGAACTGTTTCACAACCTTTCTTGAAAAAGAAAGCGATCCTGATGCTGATGAAGCATCTCTCGCTCGTGCTGTACCCCTGTGGACCACGGGCGGAGGCGGAGTTCTGCTCATGAGGCAAAGGGGAAGACAAAGGAGAGACAGAGAACAGCACCTGATCCCCATTAATCGTCCCCACGGTGCAGATTTCTCTTGGTTTGTGTCAGCAGGAGCAGCCGAGTGGAAAGGAAGGACACAGTGAGGGAGTGTTTGAGTCCAAGTCATGACATGAAGCGCATCGCCGGAGTGACCGGAGCTAACAAAGGAACACAGAATGGATGCTCTGTGTCACCTGGAGGATCTAAAAATAACCTGCCTGATAAAAACGTTGTTTGAACTGATGACTGGCTTGAACTTTAACAGGTTATCGTTATCATATTCAGGGTAAAAGCAGTTTTCCTTGCTATTAAATTATTTTTAATGCTTTTTGTCCAAACTGCACAGCTATGAACTGATTCAGTAGTGTAGTTGCTCATTACAGCCATTCATACATTCAGACCGTTCATGTGGGATCCATCCAGAACAGCCAAAGTCATGTACTGCTGACCACTGAGCAGATGCACGGTAGCAGCAGGAGGCTAAGCACCTTGCTCAAGGGCACCTTGATGGTTCTGCTGAAATCGATCTGCATATTCAGCCAACTAACAGACCAATTAAAATCTCGTTTCCTCAGGCCCGTTTGGATAGAACACACGAGATTTGCAGGTTTTCACAATAAAAATATTAGATTCTGGATTCACTGTTTTCTGTGACCTTGTCCCACCATTCACAGTGCAGGAGCAGCAAAAACAATACCTGAAGAAATGATTTGGATCAGAGCATGTGAAATCATGCAACGTCAAATGTGTCTTGAGGGATATGAAACTGCAGGGCTTAAAGTTTTCCATCAGTTGCCAGAAAGCTGGCACACAACCACTGCAGCTTCATAAAAAACTGCTCTGAAGAGTTTTGAAAGATTCTGGAATCACAATATTTATGCCTTGAAAAGTTGTGCTTATACTTTGTTAAAAGTTAGGCTACCAAGCTTATGATTAATACATATAACTGAACCAAAATACAGAACGTAAGGTGTTTAAAATCTACTTTTACATGCAGAAGATGTAAAAAAAAACAAGTTCAAATTCATATTTTTTAATTTAAATGACAGTAAGAATCAAAGTGTGAGGTACAGAGAGTTAAAAAGGCGCTTCTTCTTGTCGGATCAATAAGAATAATAAATGTAAATTATATTATAATGCAGATGGAGCTCCCTGTGGGTCCTGCCCTCCGCCTCAACCCCGTCATGCTCCCGAGCGCCTGGCCTTCTGGGTCACCACTACAACATGGGTCACCAGCAATTGATTTGCTCCGCATCCCCACCACATGAATCATCCATTCATCACTTCGCATGTTGAAGGCTGACGTCTGGCAAAAATCAATTCATCAGCAACAAAAAAAGGGGAAAAAAAGATCTTTTGCTGTGATGCGCACACGCTTCCAGATTTGTAGTCGAGAGCTGTTGCATGGGAGGCTGCTTTAAAGATATTCCTAAGCTATAAGCTCGCTTACACATCAACCGTCGGGCTGTCAGAGACGATCAGGAAGGACAGCAGTGGATGAAGGCTGGCGCGGCTGTGTGGCTGGAAGGCGGGTGGTGTTTTGACAGATGCAGCTGATGTCCTGAAAGTGACACCATTCATCTAAAAACTCGGTGCAGCGATGCCGTGCTGCCAGGGAATTTTATGTTGTGATTAAGGGATGAAAAATGTGCGTCTTGTTCAATTCCTTGTTATATAGAATAATTGCCTCTGTGTGTGTACTTTGATATTACATCCGTTTAAGCTTTAACCACTTTGCTATAGCTGCTAATGTAAAAATGTAATGAACCATGAAAGTAATTGACATCTTATGCCGCCCTAATTAAATGAATGCAATAAATTCGTCCTCCTCGGTGCATCCAGTGGTTAAGTCCCCATTGTAGAAACACTGTAAACAGAATATTATTAGGAATATCATTAGGAATGAGCATGTTAAGCGGCATTTGTTTCTGTCCTGAGTCACCCCAAATGTTTAGAGCCAAAGCCACCTAATAGGGGTGGGCCGATACTGGGAATTTGGTATTGATACGATACCAGTACGATAGCGGTCAGTATCGCCGATATCGATACCGATACCGATAC
>VOQJ01031532.1:0-12920 GCA_015052665.1 Apistogramma diplotaenia
TGACTGATGTCCAGCGGCAGCACTCTCGCTCTTTGTTCTCTCTGTTTTACAAATCACACACACACACACACACACTTACTGCAGCACACGCAAACCACTTGTGCACGCACACATATACACAGCAGCTCCCACATGAAGACAGCTAGAGCGTCACACTCCTGGCTCTGTGCCCTGAAAGGAGCAGAGAGGAAGATGGACAGGCAGTAGCTGTGACATGGAGGCAGCTTCTCACTTCACATAATAAACCACACGTGAAGCATCAGCTCAGTTCCAATTAGATCGGATCATAATTATCTCAGCACAAGTCACTCATCCTAATCAGGGTGTGAACTGCTTGTGCGAGGATGTTAAGTGAAGCAACAGGAGCAGGTTGCTTATGTGAAACTTCGTCGCTGCCTTTCGTCCTCGTTTTCTTTGTAAAGAAATTGTTGATGACTGATTGAAAATGGTGGGTCTCCTCTTGGTAACCGTGCCAGACAACACCGTGGCATTATTATTTGTGCTGTTATATAAAGTTTCATTTACATTTCTGATTTGCTGTCGTGTTGCCAGCTCAGGTTTACCTTTTCCGTACGTTACAGCAGTTTTCCTGCTGGAGACGTCCAACACCTGCGGGGTCTTTCTCGGACACGTGAGGCCGTCCACAGCGTTTAGGAAATGCATGATTAATGTCATGACTCGCATTACTCAAGAAAAAGCAATTACAAATGATACAATGCGGGCGATTAACTTGACTCCTAAAAAAATGCCTCCATCTTTTTCTTGCAGTATTTTGTTTATTACCATAATTCACTAAGTACTCAGTAGCAGTACTTTGAAATGTGTAAGAGGAGGTTGATTAGAAACTATAAAATCTGCTACATTTTAACAATACAAATGTTTCTGTTTTGAGGTGAAATAGATTCTTTTTAGTTTTTCACTCACTTTTTAATCCCCAACGTTTTGTTTTTACATCTGGACAAAGATGGTGAGCATGGCTATACATACTATGTATAATCATAAGAACAACTTTAGTGATCCCATAATAAACCATGTTGGTTTATGATTTACCTATTACTTATTTCTTGGGCTATAAAAATGAAATTTTTTGTGGAAACTCACGGTCTTACTGACAAAAGCCTCTAAATCCCAAACACATTCGTATATGTTTTTAATACAAATTTACGCACAAGTTAAACTCTTCATGATTTTTCCAAACTACAGTTTCATCTTTGTAAAATCAGCTGCTCTTCTGCCAGTCATCCATGATTGTGATTGGTCAGATGCTCCAGCACCTCCCGTCATATGTGAATGTGCAGCGTATGCTCTGGGTTACCTTAGCGAGTGTTGTGTGACTGCTTAGTCTGATTGTCGATGTCGGGGTAAGTGAATCCAGATAATGGAAAGATATCCAGAGTTTGCTGGAATAGGGACGGATAGTTCATTGAGGCCAGCTTTTCCAGACCCAAGTGAGCTGCATTAAGTGACGAACTACCTTCAAGACATTTTCATCAGTCAACCATCCCAGTGGCTTACAAAGAAATCATTGTGACATTTTTTTAGAATTTTCTTATACTGTTGAATTCTTTTGCTTTCTTTTTTCTTCTGGGGGACTGCAGTGTTTTCTGTGGCAGCAGGTATGCTTGCTTTTCCTGTTATATCATTATAGTTTACTTCTTTTTCGATTTACACATAAAGAGCCAAAATGAGGCAACAGGAATGGTTTCTGACTGTTTTTCACTAGGTTTGGCTAGTGTCAGAGTCACTACTGCTAGCATGAGGCAATACCTGGACCCTACAGAGGTAGCCTCGAGGATTACATAGCAGTACAGTAGATGGTTGAAGGTTTGCTGCGTCTCCCAGCACAGTCAAGAACTGGGAGGTGCGAAGGAACAACAAAGAGCCAATTGAGGTGGTTCAGGCAGCTGACAAAGATGCCTCCAGGGCGGCTCCTAGGTGAGGCATGTCCCACCAGGAGGAAGCCCCAGGGCAGACTCAGGACATGCCGGCATGGGAACACCTAGGTGTTCCTCGGAAGAACTGGAAGGAGAGGGCTGGGGATATAGAGGTGTTGGCCTCTTTGCTTAGACTGCGGTCCCAGAGACCTGGTCCCAGATAAGGGCAGAAGATGGATGGATGGCGTCTGCAGAGAAACCTACTGTAAGCCCCAACAATGACTTTTTGGTGGATCTCATAATAATCACAACTGAATTAAGTGTGGTTTGGACTATGTTTATATGTGAGCTCTCATCCTGAGAAGAATTAGAATATCAGTATGGGATTGGTTAGGTTTGGTCCAATACTGTCGTCTAAACTTCCTATCAGTTCTCTGCCGTGTGACTGCACAGAGACCATTAACAGGCCTCACTGGGATTAATGTGATTTCACTACTGACCATGCTCTCTCCGCCTCGCTCCATCTCTCTACTGCATTTCTATTTCTTGCTCTTGTGTTTCATCATGAGAAGTTACAAAGTGTTACAGATGTTGGCTCTCTGTCACTAAACACTCTGCACCACCCTGACCTTAATCTGCCTCATACTATATTTTCTCCTTTGGAAATTTAGGCTCAGTTGTGTGTAATTTTGCTAATCTTGGATTTTATTTTTTATTTTTTTGCTAGTTGGGACATTGTGTGAATATGAAAAAAATAAAATAATTTGCAAATGACTTAAAAGAGTAAATTAATATTTAAAAACAGATGAAAACATTGCAAAAACTTAAAAATGATCAGAATGACAAAATGTTCAGCATGCTAACCAACTAGCACCAGGCTGCACCAGCGCACTTTGTACTTTAGGATGATACAGTTGCTATAGCAGCACTCTGCCATCAGCCCACAGAGGAAACAGCAGAATCACGTCTATGCTGCAGCAGTGAGTCGTTGTGTCTTCTAGAATAATTCAAGTACTCTTTTAGTATTTAAACATTGTTTTGATAAGTGGCTTCAGCGACTGGCTGGGCTGTTTTTCAGAAGTGTAGGTGTGCAGGGATGGACTGTGTATGATGAAACAACTATAGGTTAATCAATCAATCAATAAAGTGGTTTAAAATAAATGCCATAAACTGCTGAGAAGCTGGAATCCTTTAACAGGCAGGAATGGGAAAATATTTTAGTTTCAAAACTGGAGCAAGTGTTGTTAACGGAGGTGATGCAACGCAGTCGTAAACATACTTGTGTGTCAGCTGTTGTTTTTGTGCTTTTTCTCTTAACGAGCAGAATTAAAATATTTGAAAACTTCAGGCAGTGTGAACTTCTGAGGAGATGGGGCTGGAAAACAGATATTGCACCGAGGGTATAATTATTGTCTTTAATGCAAACATGCAGATAATATATTTACAATAACTGCTGTCACTTCTACAAATTCTATTGAAAAGTCAAATGCACAGTGTCATTTCTTAACCTTTTTACTTCCTCAGACGGGCAGTTAAGCTTTCATCAAAGCTATGGATGCAATTTGAAACAGCAGGCTTATTGGCATGAAAATGACTCAGAGTCGCATAAACCTGATGGTTCTTGTTTACAGAAATGCCTTTAATCACCTTCCATCCAAATGCAAACAGACAAACTGAATGCAGATGTGTTCCTATTACAAAAATGTGTGGCCATCACAGTTATCTCAATAACTTTTACAACCATTTCCAATGAAATACGACACTAAGTTGGAGAAGTGGGAATTAGCATTAACTAATAGCATT
Organism: Apistogramma diplotaenia; assembly: GCA_015052665.1. NCBI lineage: Eukaryota > Metazoa > Chordata > Actinopteri > Cichliformes > Cichlidae > Apistogramma > Apistogramma diplotaenia. Next base: position 3,678 of record VOQJ01031532.1, read on the forward strand.
AGCCCTTCCTTCCTTGCTTCACAGTCACTGGTCATTAATTAGCTCTCTCAAATAAGCCCCGCCCACTAAACCAAATACATGAAATTGGTCGATTTTTCAGTTTTTAAAAAAAAATACACATTATCAGAACTTCATGTCTAAAGACCTGCTAAAGTTTATTGTAATGATTAAGAATTACTAATCATGTAATCATAAATATTTTCCTCAGTCTTCAGGAAATGTATTGATCACTGGGCACATTTACACACATATAAATATATGAATTTTATTTAGAAATAGCAGTGCAAAAAAAACTTGCCTCTTCTCTCCTTTGCAATTAGCAAAAAGGGCAAATGCCATCCTGCTGTTCTGGACCTACTCTCACACTCATTAGAGTACCAAACACCCTCCAGCAGCCAACATCCAAACACACATTAACCTTTACATTTTTCTCTCCGATACACTCATTCCCTCTCTTTCTCGCCGAGGCTTTAATTTGCTGCCCCCGCTCCTCCGCCCCCACCGCTCCTCAAACATTTCACTAGATCCTTTTTGGCACCAGAGTGAATCGCTCTGAAGATTTGGGGCAGCAGCTGTGTTGATCTATGACTTGCATGCTGCGTCTGGTCCAGTTGTGGCAGCGACTGCTTCCTTTGTGACGGCGCGGCAGAAAAGAAATATGACAAATTTAAACCCCTGTGGTTCTGCATTAATAAGCAACGAGGTTACTTTGATTTATGGAGGTTTCTGTATGAAAGTTTAATGAGAAAGATAAGAAGACAGGTGTCCTTCTGCGTGGTGCATCCTATTAGCGGGATCTAACTTAGCTAACATTTGCTCTCCATCTCGCTCGTTGCGTTTCGTGGTGCAGATTGCGGGGCATTTGGAAGTGTCTTATCTAAGGCAGCTAATATTTGTCTTTGATTCCTGCAGGATGTGCTGGCACCCCATTGGTTGTGGAGTTTTTATTCGGGCCTCTCCATTTCTCTCCATTATATTTGCCACACAGTACTAAATGCCAAGATTCCAAAGCATAAAAACTGCAAAATAGGCACAGCTATAGGGGTTCTTAGTTTAATGTTCCACTTGAGGAAAGGAGCGGCCCTTCGTGAGAGTGCTCATTCTTTAAGCCCTGGACGGATTACAACAATGAGTGCTGGTAAAGTCATGGTTGTGACAGAAAGGTTCATTGAAGCTGAGTCTTTGAAATTTATAAGGCTGCAAGATGAATTAAATATATACTTGGCTGGATGTCTTCTTTATACAGAAGTCTCACAGTGTCTCCCATATGGGCTTTACAAACATGCTACATTAAAGCTCAGAGCTCAGACAAAAATAATGATGCACTTAGTAAAATGGTTCTGTCGCTCTGTTACAATCTTCTGGCATTGATTGTCAAGATTTCTATGAAACAAAAAACAAACCAAAACAGAAAAACAAGGTGCAAATTAAAATGAAAGCCGAGCTTCACACCTGGAGGAAATGAATGCTTTTCATTTCCCGAGTCGGTGTCTGTGCAGGTTGCATTTCATTGAGGCTCTGATTGAACAGGACCAATTAACAAGCTCGACAAATCCCTTCAAGTTATGTCAGAAACAATTTAGCAAAGGACTTGCACTGTCTGAAACACTACAGTATGTACAACCTATTTGCAAGATGAAATTGTCAACTTGCCTCAAGGAATTAGCATTTAATTACAAAAACAGGCATGCTAGGTGGCTTTAAATTTGAGAGTGAAGGGTGCCTGTGGCGCAAGTTTAAGTGATTTTCCCTCAATATGTCTTGTTAATGTGTTCTTATCACCACAGACAATTATTTTAGCCAATTCTGGATGTTTTGGCACATATTTCAACGAGCATCATTCTCAGCCTCTGCAGCGTACTCGCCTCCGACTGCCCCAGCTGTGCTAGTGTGCTCGGTGCAGGGCTAACACACAGACACCATTCACGCTCACTGTCACACCTACAGCCAATTTAGCATCACTAACGACGGCGTGCACGTCTTTGGGAGGAAGCCGGGGACACAGGTGGAACAGCACTGACCGCTGTGCCACCCAAAAGAGCCACAAAATGTTGTTGTTTTTTTTACCACATAACACAACAAAGTCAGCACGGTTTAATAAAATATGAAAGATTATTGAGCAGAATGAAGGACAAGGTGCAGCAAAGCCACAGTATAGTGTCCCCCTGTGTGGACGCGGGGTCTCAGGAGGATATAGCGCCAAATAACAACAGCAGTCACCTCCAGGCACTGTACTGTATACTGTAATGTCAAGGCCCTACAATATTAGAGAGAAACTCCTAACATGATCCCCTATGAGCAAGCACTTAGTGACAAGGGGAAGAATAAACTCCATTTTAACAGGAAGAAGCCTCTGGCAGAAGCGGGCTCGGGGAGGAGAAGCCACCTGCCATGACCGGAGCGATGAAGAGATTTAACAGGTAACAGCGCAGAGAAGCATAATCTCAGCACTTTCTGCAGTATTCTGGATTAACTCGAAGCTTTTCAGGCAGCTTCTGAAACAGCCTGGCAATGCCTGATAATCACGAATTATAATAGTAATTCATTCAGTTTGAGAAATAAATTGGTATGAATCCCACAACACAAGCTAGCAGTGTTAGCCACCCCCCCCCCCCAAAAAAAAAGCTTTATTCAAAGGTGAAATATGTCCACAGAAGTCAAATGAACTCAGAACTAACAAGACTTCCTGAAACACGGATCTCAGAGGCATTCCGAGGAGAAGATTATGTTATAGAGGGCTGATTGGGGAAGAGTGGAGAAGTGGGAAAAGAGGCACAGCTGAGCATAATCAGGACAATCAACAGACAGGAAGTAGAACGCTAACTATTTTCCTCTAGAGTCGGGTTTGACGTGATTTAAGAAAAAAAAGAACGACGACGAGGGAAAGACGACGGCTGAAACATGACATTTCCCATTTCCCAGCGTGGCTCTTAAAAACCTGTTTCATATAATATAGCTCCTCTTGGAAGTGTCACTGCCTTCTCATGCAACATAACGTGCACTTGATTCATATTCAGTTAGTTGGGTGTGACTCTTAAGTCCAATAAGACAAACAAAGCATTTAAAATAAATCCTCATCACAGGTTTTCTGTCTTGTTATCGGCAGCATCTCTGTCACACGCTGCAGAATGAAATGCACGATAAGCATCTCGACATCTAATGAGCAGAACAGTTTCTGCAGACTGCAACTTTTGGCACTAAAGAGATTTTTGCCCTCAAGTGAACGAGTGAGCAACACACTTCACAATACCTCGGATTTTATGGCTGAAATGAAATTTTTGGTAAATCATGTTATCGCGTCACGCTGCATTAGACGCTCTCACTTCCTGATTGTGCTGTGAGCGCGGCACGCGCAGACAACAATGATCAGTCGGATTGCAGCTGGAGCGCTGCAGAATGCGTCCGTCTGCCGGAAGTATCAGAAGTCATATTTTAACGAGATTTCCAAATTGATTTATGGTAATTTTGGGGTGTGAGTTTATGGCAGTGTGAGAGTCAGGCAGTGGTGCCCATGTTCTGGCTCATCAGTTGTCTTCAGTTATGTGTTTTTCTTTCTCCTCTTTGCTCTCCGCTCGGCTCCCCTCTGCCTCCTTTTACGACATCACTCCACATCCTCCACTTATTTGTCTTCTTGCTTGTTGCTTGGGGAAATTACGCTGATGCACCGAGCTCTAATGACACAGAAATCCACTAGTCCAGCATACTTGCTCTCCCTCTCTTGCTTTTTTCATCTCTCTTTGTGTCTGCTCGCTCTGACCCCTGCTTGGGTGTGGCGGGCTTCTTGCTTGATCCCGTCCCTGTTGGTGAGTGTTTCACTGAATACACAGCAAGAAGACCAAGGGGGCAAGTAGTGATGGATGGCCATTCCTCAGGCCTTCTCCTTTCCATTCCCTGACCGCTCTCCACTCATTGCCTTCCCGGGGCTCAGCTTTGCTGGTAATGGCTTGAAACATGATATGAGTCTAACCCGCTGTTTGCCAAGGGAGAGGAAAGGAGTCCCCTAGCCAGCCAGAGTAAAGCTTCAATTTGACAGGCTAAAGCAGAGAGGGCTTCTGTGGTGCATAACAAGCTGATTTACAATGTGAAATCCCAGAGGAAGCGAGGAGAGAGAGTGTAAGATTTACTCCGATCTGAGACGGGGGAATTAATTAAACATATAGGAAATGTGTTCAGTTGAACAGTGACTCTTTCCCATCATTAATGACCTGTTTTAGGGTTTCACACAGGTAGGTCTTATAGTATAGGTGATATTTGCACACTAGTATCAATTAGTCAATTACGAGTTACTCTTCAAAGTAATTTACACAACCACAAAAATAAACAAAGGAAAATCATTTGAAATTATGTAACCAGGGTCAGGCTAACAGCTGGTGAGAACAGATCATTTGTGAAAATCAAATAAAGATTTTGGTGTTCAGCTGGAAGAAAAAGGAAAAGCTGCTACATTTTGTCCAATTTGACACTCAGAGGGAAACGATGTTGACGCCCAGTGAGCGCCTGTCCATCAAGTCTAGGAAAGAGTCACGTTGATGTCATGGCGACGGAGACAACTGTTAATTTTGAGCACTAAGGACAATCCACAAACTCAATTTTTTCACAGTTTTGGCTACTTTGTTACTGTAATGCGTTCCCTAACTCGCCCGGCTACAAACAAGCACAAGCTCAACTTCCAAAAACTAATAACTGAAGATTCAATATTAAAATCTCGTGTTGCAGGTTACAGTGAGACAAACAATGCTTTTATGTTCCTGGATGAAGGAGTGAAACGCTGACACAGAACAGTGGAAATAAATGCTCTGTGTTTCCTTTACTGTGCTACATGTTGTTTCCTCCTTGTTATTTGTCCTCTTGTTCTGTCAGGTTAGAGGGGCTCAACAGCGGTTTGCTGCTGGCAGCGACAGCCGGCGGAAGCAAAAGGAATAAATAAACGAGTGAAAGGTTTGTTAAGGAGGGCGAGGAGAGCGGGCAGACAAGTGGAGCTAAAGGGGGCTCAGCTGGAGAGGGCCTGTTTCAACAATAGAAAGCTGACAAAGAGAAGCAAATTGGCAAGTGAACAGGCTCAAACAAACACACTGACGTCTCTGTCACACAGATGGTCAGTCCGCAACTGCCTCTGCTCATCTGCGTGTGCGCGCACTCAGATGTGTGTCATTGTGCTGATGTCATTGCATAACTCAGTGCACACAGTATGTACACAATCAGTGGTTAATATCAGTGTGTGATGTCATGATGGGACCAGCGTCTACAACGGCTACAAATGCTTTTTTTTGGCAAAGTCAAATTTCCTTCTTTAAAAGAGACACAATAGAAATTGGAAGTAACTGCTCAGTGGTCCGTGCGCTTATTTCTTCATAGTTTAGGTATCTTAATATTTTATTCTAATAGTTTACAGATCACTCATGCTGCTTCATATTGATTCCTGAAGTCGTTTCTAAGGCTTTGCACTCTTCATTTGAATTATACATGACTTGTAATATTATATCGTTCCATCTAAAACCACATACTGTAAGCGGCATCTCCTTAATATCCATATCAGCAAACCATCAGTGGCTGTTGGCAGAGCTTGTATTTATTTGGTCCAGCCGCTCTCATCAGAAGGGTTTGTTTCCGACGACATCGTGACAGGACGTGCAGCCGTGCCTTTGAATGACTTGCAGTGTAAATATACTTCACATGAATATGTCTTAGTCTTTACATAATAGTAAAGATGCGCAGTGCAGTTAAACAGATGTAGATACACACACGCACACACACACATTTGCGTGACGCAGGCCAGAAGCTCTTGCCCAGCGACATCTGAATCGGCACTAAGAGGCTTAACATGAGCGGCCACTTGCCTCAGCACAGCCGAGTGTGATCAAACTGAGCGGAGGCCCCCAGTGGAGCACATCTGTTCGTGTCCCCCTTATTAAAAAAAAATTTAAGATACTGTGGCTAAACTGCTAGCACGGCATTTAATTCACACTCCTTACAGGTGGTGGCGGGAACACACCGTATTGTTGATTACCAACCGCCATTAAACTCAAGAAGAAGAAGAGAAGAAGAAGAAGAAGAAGAAGAAGAACGGCACCGGCAGCGCTGCGGTTTACTGCCGTTCACACTGTTGGCGGGACAGCAGCAGTGTTGCTAAGTCTGCTTATTATAAGTGACGTTGGGCTTGTTTTGTTCTAAAGTCGCTTGCAAATCTCGTGAGTCGCGGTTTTTTGGGCTTGTTTTGGAACGTGAAGTTGCTTATTTGGGCTCAACTTTCTTTCCGAGTGAAACTCCCTGATCATCTCTCAGCTCCCCATAACAAAGCAAAAGACGAGTGGTTGGTAGTTTGTCCCTTCCAAGCCCCCGTTTCCTGTTTGACCGTGCACACACACACAAACACTCACAGCAGCCAGAGCCCAGAGTGACGAGGCAGCATGAGAATGAGCTCCAGGTAATGTGGAAAATATGGAAAAATGTAATAAAGAGTGTGAGAAAGAGAGCGCACTTAGAGAACTGATCCGACCTCAGATGGGAGATGCATCAAAGGCATCCTGTGAAACATGTGCTCATTTAATGCAACATGCTAATACTGAGAAGCACAGAAACTGCACCCTTCTCTCCGAAGATTTTAAATTATTCAGATAATTTAAGTTATTCAACATTTTTATAGTAAACGTGTTTAGCATAATTGTGGTGTTGTTTATGTATAATGCAATAATAAATGTTTACACTGTTTAAAAGCAGCCTGTTTTACAGTGTGGAGGGTTGCCAGCTGGGCTTTTTGTGGGCTTGTTTTCACAGAGCTGGTTGTAAGATCTGGCAACCCTGGACAGCAGTTTCCGATGGCAACATGTTTCATTCAGAAGAGAAGAGACGTAAGGTGGACGCGGCATTTTTAATTTATGTGACTGACTTCAAACTAACCAGAGCCGGTTATGTGTGCGAGCTGTACTGGAAGCCAGCAGTTTCTCTTACTGTCATTTGACTGGGATTCAAATAAAAATGCTGAAAATGTGGTGCTTTGTCTTAACTGTAGATTCAGTAGGAATCCTGAGAAATGTGTGGCCCACTGGCAAATAGTCTCATGACAGTTTGTTCCATTGAGAAATGTAGTTGAATTTCTGCAGTGAGATCCATGATTAGCAAAACTCCTCCCACAACCTTTCCCTCAGCCCGAGCTAAACGCCAGGTGAGAGCTGTGAGGGGTGCAGATGGCCGAGGTTTGAGACCAACAGCACCAAACCGTCCACAGTCACTGATTGTAGACCTTTTTTAATCACCATGTCCAGCAGCTGCTCTCCACACCAGAGTTAAGAAAGCTTCATTGTCCTGAAGTGCAGAGGTTACATTAACCATCTTTGCCAGTTCCTCAGTGAAAGCCACTGTGATGGCGACCCTCTTAATACTGCTCTTCTTTGGATAAACTTCAGTGTTAATCAGATCAGTGGCAAAAATGAAAACAGTAATATAACAAAGGCAACTTTTAGGATTCAGTCTAGTAACCTGACTTTTATGCAGCATCACCGAGAAGCACACAAAGCCTTAGTATATGTTTACATTGTGCTGACCTATATTAAAATCTGAATCTGATTTGCCCTGGAGGAGCTGAACTTTTCCCCGGCTGGTAACACAAAGCTCCAATCAAACGCTGCAGTGAACTCGGAGCACAGCTGCAGATAGCATGTAGCTATCTGCATGCAGGGACCACAGGGCAGAGCTGAAGCTACAGGAGAACAGAACACACAGAGCCGTGTGATGGAGCCATGAACAATCCCCCATGATGCACTCTAACGGCCATATGCACAGCTCACCTTTTCTCTCTTCACACTCCTTCTGTCCTCCCTGCAAAGCTGTCTGTGCGGGTTTTTAGCATTCTGGTTGGATGGCAAAAGGAATATGTGGATTATGAGACTGAAAAGTTTGCAAATACATTATATATTTTCTGCAAGGTTATTTACTTATTTTATCCTAATGTACATTTAAGAGGTGCTATCGAACCTTCTGCAGAGGTGAAAGCCTTCATTTGAGCATGAAGACCAGATCCTCGGATCATCAACGTGCGTGGAAGGAGAGAATCTGCAGCCCCATGTTGTGTTTCATGGTTAGAACATAAGTGTCCAAGTATTTTTGGCATCTCTTTCTTTTACAGCAGGGCTCTCCATGTTCAGCAGTTAGTGCTGACATTTCATTTATTCACTGGAGATGCACAGCATGGGAATAAAATAATAATGACAACTTTAGGGCATTTAGGCTTTTAATCCCTCCTAAGGACACACGATACCCCTCCGAGCCTCGTGTATGAAAACAACACGATGTGATTCAGTACAGAGCCTTGGAAACACCAATACTGTAGTAGTAATTTATATATATACCCAACAACAAAACACAACATTACATCCTGTCATGTTCTAATTTGATGGAGGACCAGCTGATAAATTAGTCCACCAACATAACAATATCACACAGAACTGTGATTTTTTAATGCAGCTTTTGTCCTGCTAAACGTAAGTGTTGCTTCTATAACAGCAAGCGCAATAAGACTTGTGCTAACAGATGGCATGTCAAGACCACTCCAATCACGCATCCAACCCAGAAGTACCTTCTGCCTCTGACCACCTCAGACTCAAACTCTGTGCACTGACTGCATGTGTGCATGTTTATTACACGCGTCCTAAATTAACGCTCATGCTGATTGACAAAATCATGTTTTTTTATGTTTCTTTAATGGTTTTTCATTAAATGTTAAAATGTAATTATTGTTGCTATCTGTGAATTTTTCTAATTTACTTTTACAAAACAAAAACATTAAAGCACATTATTATTATTTTTTTGATTAAGATACCAAATTACAGTTATTTGCATTCATGAACAGAAAAATATAGTTTTAGTTCCTGAGTGTCGTGCTTAATTAATTTTTGACTTCTCAGAGTCCGGCGTGCTTTTTTCGTTTTAAACAAGTTTGTTTTGTTGTTTTCTTGACAAAATAAATGTCTCCATGAAGCAGTAATTATAATAAAGAGCACTTTTTAATCAGAGGTCAGCATCAAGTTAATTAAACTTCTGGGATATTGATCTGGTCAGTTAAGTATCAGGAGGAGGTTGTTAATCAGGTTCAGCTGCTTTGCTGTTCATGAAATTACCAACAGGTGGACTAGAGGGGCAACATGGAGACAAGCCCAATCAGGGATGGTTTCACAGGTGGAAGCCACTCCCACTTTTTCCCTCCTCATCTTTTTTTTTTTTTTTTTTACTAGTTTTCCTTTCCCCTTC
>VOQJ01031537.1:3714-17827 GCA_015052665.1 Apistogramma diplotaenia
GGCCTCCCCCCCCCCCCCCCCCCCCCCCCCCCCAACCACACACACACAGCAATGTGAGGACCCTCCAACTGCCCCTCATATTGTGCTAATGGACAGCCCCTACTAGTGTTTTGACAATGGTCAGAAGCTCAGATTAAAGAAATCATGACTCACATCTGGGAAAAAGTTCTGGTAAATTTCCTTGGTGAGACATCCGCAGACAACATCATGACTAGGATGATGATTACAATAAGGCGCGCAGGAGAAAATGGACAAAGAGCTCCAGATGGCGGCCGTAGCCAAACTACAGTTACCAGATCTCCTGACTGCAACTGAGTATCAAACTCCTGCCACAGGGAGAGGTGGCTCCAGAAGGGGACAATATGACCTGGACATCCTTTTCAAGTGTTCTCAGAGTGGACAGAGCAGTCCCTCAGTAGGGACAACACTGCTGATGACAAGCGAGGTGAACTGAGGCTGGGGGGAGGCACGTGAGAGACGTGCGGCTACTCTGACTCAGCTGACACTTGGAGTTGACCGTACCACACCTGCAGCGCACATGCACGATCGTACACAGCCTGCGCACACACTTCTAACACAAGCTATTAGCCACATTAATGACAAGTTGAGTTTCCAACTCTTTCACAGGGTTTCAGGACAACTGCTGAGAGAACATTTTATTATATCACTTAATTGTAATTATGAATCACACATCATCCATTTTTGATGTCAGCCTAGTGGACAAGAAAAGTATTATGCCATGATCTGATGTGTTTGGGTGGTGGATTAGTTTCAACCCCCGAAGGCCTCCAAGTAGTTGATCCTGACGGACAATAAAAGCGAAACTGAAACAAGCTGTCTGCATAAATATTCAGTCTGTCTTTGTTCAAAAGCATGCAGGCTGCTGTCAGGCCGTCTGTGCTGTTTGACTCCTTTGCAAAGGTGAATATAACTCTCAAAGACAGCCTGGCACTCAATCTATTTCAAACTTCCATGACTGCCATGAACTTTAACCTTTAACACACTATCTGAAGCCTGTGGAGTCTGTGATGGAGCTCTTGTAATCTTAGGTTTTTCTGAGCACATGACTGTAAATGGCAGCAGTGTCACACTTTAAAAGTCTGTGGTTGAAAACATGATGGTGGAGTGCCCCTAAAATTTCCCACCATGACATCAAACTTTGGTGAGTGTGAAAAAAAAATACCCATGTTGAAAGGAACCTTTTAATATGTGGGAAGATTTTTCCAGTGCCTAATTTATTTTGTAGTATGTCTTTATCTTCAGATCAAAACACAAGCAGAGTGTTGCCTTACAAGTCCTGCAGCTGCTGTTGAATTAAGTTTTATACATAATTAAGTCCCTTTTTTCTTCTTGCAGTTCCCAACGACCTGCTAAGTGCGTAAGTATTATTTTTTTTAAAGCATCTGTTTATTAATTTCAGCTAGAATGAAAGTACTCAAAACAAAAATCACACAAACACACAGAAATAAAGACCTTTGCAGACACTATGTTGTACTTCACACACATATGAACTTGAGTGAATCCCGTTCTTAATCCACAGGGTTTAATATGATGTCTTTGCAGCTGTAACAGCTTCAACTCTTCTGGGAAGGTTTTCCACAGGTTTAGGAGTGTTTTTGGGAATGTTTGACCGTTCTTCCAGAAGAACATGTGTGAGGTCAGACACTGATGTTAAGCTCAGGACTCTGTGCAGGCCAGTCAGGTTCTTCCACACCAAACTCACTCAGACATGTCTTTATGGAGCTGCTTTGTGCACCCGTGTGCAGTCATGTTGGAACAGGAAGGAAACATCCCCATGACTGGACCTGTTGCACAGTGTCATCCTATCGTTGTACCAACCTGGAATCTCTGAGCCCCTGAGAGCGACATTCTTTCACAGTTTGTGGAAGCAGTCTGCATGCCAAGGCGCTCGGTTTATACACCTGTGGCCATGGAAGTGACTGGAACACCTGAATTCAATGATTAGGATGGATGAGTGAATACTTATGACAGTGCAGTCTGGTGGGTGAAAAGTGGACAGGTTGGGTTGTATCGGAGGATGTCTGGCATGATTTCCACACATGACCAATACCCACTTCTTCCTGGCTATTTGAGTTTTGTAGACTGTTGTACCGTTGAAACGTGGCACCTGCAGTGCAGGATAATGAGGTTTCTGCACTTATGTAAATGTCACATTTATGGAAAATAAAAGAAGCGCAAAGGCGACACCGTAAACGCCTGCAGCTGCTGAAAAGAGGCCACATGGTCATCGCTACAGAGGTGTCTTTATACTCTTGACATTTTTACAGTGTCTCACCAAGTTTTGAAGACGGGGTTCTCCGGACCAAACTTCCAAGGAGTTTTGGATTGGTCGGGAACGCTGGGAGACAGGAAGTGTGTACTTTAGCAATGCAGGCATTTCTCACAGGTTATTTTTATTTTTGTTTTTACTCTTTTTTTTATATCTGTCACTAGAAGTGTGTGGCTGCATAGTGTAGTGGTTAACACATTCCCTTGGCAAGCGAAAGGCCAATAAAAGTTGTCATCCCATCCTGTCTGAGTCTAAGTGAGACGGTGTGAGTGCTGTGAGGTGGTGAAACCACTCTGAGTGATCAGTGACGTCTACGTGCAGCGTGGATTTCCCCCAGTGAGCCAGCGCTGACAGGACTGCGACGGTGCTCTGTGTCTTTACGAGGACGTTTCCTGGTGGCTTGAAATGCTGAGAGTTAAAGGAGTGCTGCTTCTCACCACATCCTGTTTGCTATTCAGGAAGCTTCAGGTTTAGGGGGCCTTCACACCCTGCTAATTAACTGTTAAACTTCCCCTTTTTTTTGTATTTATCTCCCAGGCTTTGTAGAAGCATATTTATCACATAGCAGCATAATTATGTTGTCCACATTAATGACCACAGTCAGAGTTTTATTAAAAACAAACTGAGTGATGGAGATGTAATGGCTAAAGGGTTGTACTTCTTATTGCGCTGAACTTCAGCGTGATTATCTAACATGATATTTCTTTTTTATTGCATTTACTCAAGCGAGAGCAGGATAATGTTTTTAATAACACACGCCTTTAAACAGACATTTAGCGTGTTTTGTCAGAGATTTTTTATCTTGAGTCTTTAGAGTTGAGAGGTGCTGGGAAGAAGCGATCTCAAAATGTGTCTGCATGTTGCTTCAAGCACAGCCACAGACACACACATACAGGTGTGGTTTCTATCTGCATATGTCACATGTGTCATCTGCACAAACTTTTGTTTCACTCACACATGGCTGCAACTCTTTGTGATCTTCTCTTTTTTAAAAATTGATCTGCCTCCATAAATGCAAGTGTTTCTCAGAAGGTGGAGCATTAAACCACTGCTGGGGGGGGGGGAGTGCTTTGATTTATGAGGGGAAGACAAACAAGAGTTAGCTGATATTATTGTGTTAGACTTTTTTTTTTTAGATTCAAATTCAAGTTGGATCCTTTTTTATTGTTAATGATTAATATAAATTGCGGGTAGGTGGTGTGAACCTTTGACCCTTGAAAAGTTGGACACAGCTGCCATAAAATAAGAACATAAGAGCCATCGGTGAGGTTCTGAAGTCTCTAATACATTTTAAATGTAAGAATGACTTTGATGAATCATTACAGTCTTTCACAAACCACAGGCTTGTCACACATTTAAATCTGAGCACACAGTTCCCGTCTTTGTCTCTGTTTTGACGGCTCTAATTCTTCACGTCTCACAGGCTGACGTTTGTCTTTGGGTCTTGTGCGCTCCAGGCTTTGGACTTGGTTGACCAGCACTCAGTCACCTGTGTGACATCTCCCAGTGGACGCAAGGCCTTCCAGGTCTGTCACACATCTGTCTCATGTTTTTAAGCCACATTTTCACCTCTCAGTGCCTCTGAGGTCATAAAATGTGTTTCTTCTCATTGCATGCAATCAGGATCTGACTGTGATTCTTGTATTTAATGCTTCCTAAAGATATTTTAGTTCTCACAAAAGTTGGGAAATGACTTAATATCACAGAAACCCTGCTGTTATTCCATAACCTGAAAGCCCTCCTGGGTCACGCTGTCCTTATGAGTTACCCTCAGTAGGACACAGCATCACTTGCGGTGGGAGAAACAAAGCAGTCCACCAAGGCTGTGGTCATTGTGTCCTGAGTTTCCTGTAAACTCCTTCAGTCTCCTGTAAAAATAGTTTTATGAAGGCAGCATTAAAGTACAATGCAGCCAAATAAAGACGTGGATTTTGTTCAGATTTTCAGCTCAGCTTAATTGTTCCACATTATCCTGATCACGGCTGTTTGACCATTGTACTTCAGTGTTCCTCAGTATTTCTGCTGCATGTTATTTACTCGAGCTCACGTCTTTGTCATGATCCTAAGTTTAAGACAAAAGGTTCGTATTGGCAGCTGTGAGTGTTCCTCACCCGGGTGGGATTTATGTAAAGTTGGAGGTGGTGATGCACAAAGTGGATTTTACACTGTCTGTTCAGGGCAGCACGGTGGTGCAGTGGTTAGCACTGTTGCCTCACAGCAGGGAGGTCCTGGGTTTGACTCCACCATGTTCTCCCCGTGTCTGCGAGGGTTCTCTCCAGGTACTCAGGCTTCCTCCCACAGTCAATCAGTTACATGCAGTTAATGGAGTTAATTTGTGATTCTAAATTGCTCATAGGTGTGAATGTTGTTCATGTCTCCGTGTTAGCGCTGTCACAGACCGGTGACCTGCCCAGGGTGAACCCAGCGGAAGAAGATGGATGCTTTTTGACTCCAATTTAAGTTTGATGGCGGGTGCTTAAGTAGGCAGCTGTTAAAATCAAACAAACCCCTTAAATATATCTATAATCAGAACATGTGCATGAAGATACAAATTGGCTTCTGGCTGAACGAATCGGAGCACGTCTCTGACTTTTAATTAGAAGATAAAGGAGGTAAAGAGATCGCTGTGAGGATCAGAGGTTAAGTAACAACATTATGTTTCGATCAGAGTGGAACATCTTCAGGCAGTGTGTGGTAGCACTGGGAGTTGGATGCTGGGAATTAGAGCTCTAGCTCACTTTCAAAATAAAGCTTTTCTGAAATTAGTCATGCGTTTGTCGAGCATTTACCGATTTCCTGTAAGGCGGGAAGAGGATGAGGGAGCCGCTGTCTCTCACCACGTCATAAAAATAATGCTATATTAATAAAAACGGCATTGTGTTTACTGGAAGTACAGTGATGTGTGTGTTCACTGTAAATAAGCTGATAAATGAACAGATTCAGCCATTTCTGTCATTTCCCGGTAATAATCTGTTTCCGCTGGACACAATGGATTTTCTCCTGTTTTGGTTGTTCGGTGAGCTTACCTCCTAAAGGAATGAATAAGCCATGAGAACTTGGCGCTTCACTGCTGCTTTTTTCTTCTGTAAAACCTGTTACCTCGTTCCTACAGCTGAATGACCTTTTCATAAGAAATGTACCGCCGCCTGCTGCAAAAGAGAATCTGTGAATTAATGAAACTCCTAAAATATGTGTTTTCAGTCATTTACGTGTGTGTGTGTGTGTGTGTGTGTGCGTGTGCGTGCGTGCGTGCGTGCGTGTGTGTGTGTGCGTGCGTGTAAGGACTAAGAGGACGATATCAAACGTGTTTAAGTCTAAATCCATAAATTGCTCACTTGACAGTAATGAACTGAAACTGTCTCATTCGCTGGTCTCAGGTTTTTGCCTGAAATCATAATCAATAATCGAACTCACTGCAGGTTATTTATTAGTTAATAACTCAGCGAATGCTGTTTCTGCCCCGCTCGGATCATGTTTTACGGTTTTAATTCAGTGTGGTGAAAGGGGCCGTCTCAGATGATGTGTGTAAGGAGTTTATTTACTCCTTTCTAAAGTGCCATCATTGTTAATCGATTCTCCTGACTGGAATGTAAGAGAAAAGTCTTGAAGGCTTTTTAGATCTTAAAGTAATTCATCGTCACACGTGAGTTTTTCGAGGTCTGTGTCTTGTAAGTCAGACTCAATGCACCCGGTCAGTGGGGGCTGATGATGCAGCTATACAGTATGTTGGTATACAGATGCAGGGGCCGTGCATCTCAGTGACTTTCCACCATAAATTTCCCCAAAGCCATGTTTGTAGTGTGGAACAGGGGGCTGCCCTCGTTCCTGCTCCTCTGGCTCATGTTAATGGTCAGTATTCCCGTGAGAGCCACTGTTTCTAGCAGAGATGGAGCCAGAACTCTGCTGAGCCTTTAACTCTCACCGCTCCATCTGCAGCGAGTAACACAGGCCCTGATGGATAGTGGGCTGTTTTTGGTTGTTTTTAAGAAACCTTGCTGCCTGCCAGCCAGTTTGGTGTGTCTTTTGATGAGGCTTGTCAGCAGCTCTGTGGTGAGAGCTGCAGCAGAGCCACATGAAGCCAGAGAAACAAAAAGGGCTGGTGTGAGCTGGTTTTAAACGTGGCTCTTTAGAAACTGTAGTGGTCCTTGTCCATGTGGCCACGGTTTACAGCTTCTGTCCTCATCTCGCGGTGCAGGGAACCTGTTAGTGAGGTGTTGTGAGCTTATGTAATTGTCTCTTTTGTGCCTTCTTTTTATAATGAAGTGTCACGTTGAATAAACGAGGTGTTTTTACTTCTGTAGGTCAGAGGGAAAGGTAATTCATTGAAGCTCTGGAGAATAATGGAGCCCGCTCTGCCATCTTGGCAAGCATTAGTTATTGTGAAGTGTCGAGCTAACCCACCGACTTAATGTCCTCATGTGTCACGAGTGTGAGGACGAGCCCTAAATCACCGACTGTAGTTGGGAGTGAGTGCTGACATCATGAGCAGGAGCTTCAGTCAGCCAAGACCATTAGACATCTCGTCCAGGTTTTTTTTTAATGAATAATTTATTACTCATCTCGTCTAAATAACGAGTGTGAAATCATGTGGTTGGTGGAAGCAAACACTCCTTTAACTCTGCGCTTCTGTACGCTTTTAACCATTTCTGATGAAATTCTATTAAAAACCTGAATTTACAGGAGCTCAAACATAACAGTAACGAACTGTCGTGTTTGAAGTTCAATGTGATGCAGACGTCTTGAGCCAGCCCTTATTTTTTTGCATTGCAAATGGGAAATGGATACAGTCATTTACTGAAATGTGCAATCATACATGGAAATGTGAGTTTAAACAATTTAAATGAGCTTGAAAGTCAGTATTTATTATAACTTTATTCTTGAGCACAGGCTGAACTCTCTGAGGCAGCTTCCTGTGCATTTCTTTAGCTCATCCTCAGGAGTTCTGCGGGTTCCTTGAAGGACGTTCTCCTGCACCGAGTTTTCTTCTTCTTCTTCCTTAACAGTGGCTTCTTTACAGGGTCTCAGAGGAAGGCTGATGAGGCTTCAGTAAACAGCACATGGATCAGCTGAAGGTCTTTACTGGATTTTTTCCTATTTCTTAAAGGACATGACTTTCAGATACTGGTCATCTGCTGAAAATGAACCTTTTTTGAACCACTCCAGTTCCACTAATATACACTGCACACCATGCACGTTTTCAGCTACAAGCTTTTTGGGGTGAAAATACAATCTCATACACGTCAAACTGTTTTATCTTTGACATTTTTGTAGATTCAGTTAAAGAAATGGGAGAAATGATGTGTTTTGCAACAGGCTGCTGGCATCAAAGTGCCCAAAGATACAATTTAAATTTGCCTCCGTGCGACGTTGTCTGTTATGTGCAGAGACACCCCTGCTCCAACCCTTTTTATGCTAGAATACTACTTAGACTGAAAATGAGTGAAAAAGCAGCCAGTGTCCAAAGAGAGAAGTGTTGTTCCTTTAAAACCAAGATAATCTGGCTCCTTGGAAGCAGAATATAAAGAAATGAGGGGCGGCTCATGACTTTTGCACAGTGTCACAGCCACATTGGTGTACGCTGATGGAGAGCTTACAGCTGAAGCTGTGCATTAACCCAGTCAAGTGCTGTGACTGCAGCCATAATGTGTGAACGGTTTGATTCACACATGAAGCAGCTGCAGGCTCTGCAGATGATGTCATGACTGGTCCGGGACAATATCTGCAGCTCCTAGTGAACCGTGCTGGGATTATAGGAAGATCAGGAAAGATGTTTGTTTTCCTGCTGGTCTGCATCAGAACTACATGATGTTTGTTTAAGTTGTAGAAAGAAAAAGTTTATCATCAGATTAAAAAAACAAGTTCATGTCTTCACTGATACACGGAGCTCAGCCGTTCATGACTGAACTCATTGGGAATCGTTTGGCACGGGGGGGGAAAAAACTTGTTTTCCTTCATGCCTTTCAGCGGCTCCGCAACCACACAACTGCCAAAACAACCAGGCCTGTTATCAGATCTGATTTCAGAATCTGCCTCACACTCCTGCACTAATCTGAAGTATTTCAGCCGAAGTCAGTGAACACAAATGTTTGCCACATATTTCAGTGCGATGTGCATGAATGTGCTGCAGGTAACTGGAAGCTCGGGGCGTCTGTACACTTGCTTCTTGTCCTGCCACTACTGCCCGTGCCCAGCCTTCGCCTTCAGCGTGCTACGCAGAAACGACGCCCTGCTGGTGAGTCGTTTCATACGAACCATCATGTCATGTTAAGCTGTAGGAAGGGTGTGGGGCAGTGGAGGGCAGTAGCATTTAGAATTAGCTCACAAGTGTGTTAGAATGATACTTTGCTCTGCTCATAATTGGTGTCTACTGTAAAAATGTTTCTGTGCTTTACTGACAGTTCTGATATTTCAGATTTGATTGGCTGAGTTTTTCAGACCTGGTTGCTCCTTGCAGACTCCAAACATCTCCACCTGTCAGGGGGTGGAGCAGTGGCCTGTAGAGGTGAAATCCAGAGCAGTGGCTAAGCAAAGCAAACCTTTTACTTATTTTGGAAAGTAAGGGAGACGTTTCCATTGTATGTGGTAGCATATTTACACGCAGACGGGAATTCTGTTCAGCTTTCGTTGCGTCTCCCAAGAGGAAATCTTTGCCAACTCAAGTAAGACAAAGCCCACGCTGAAATGTGTGTGGCAGATGTGTTGTGGTCAGGTCTTGTTTTTGTCTGGTCACTGATGGGCGTCCACCTCCCGTCGCTCCGACCGGCTGTTTTAGCTCCAAATATCTGCAAGCAAACGATCTCCGCTCCTCCTCTGACCATCAGAGGCATCCCTGGAGGGTTCTGCTAAAATCAGTGTGAGAAACAGAGAGCTGCGACGGACCATGGAGACGAAGCACGTCAGCACCACTGATATCATTCCCCCCTGAAAACGCACAGAAGACTGAAAGCGCTCGTCAGACTGTCCACTCAGTTAGCCGAGGCTGGGGAGGGGTGTGCGTTGTTGCAAACGTGGAGGCAAAAGGGTGGTTTGAGAGAACTCTCACAAACCCAACGTAAGGAGACTCGTGCGGGGTGTAGTCCTGCCTCACTGCTCTGCAGATTCCAGCATGACCAGAAAAAGACAGATGAGGTCACGCTGCTCTGACGAGAATAGGTCAGACTTTAGGAGGTCCTCACCTATCATAGGCATGTGCTAGTAAGCAGCTCACAGGAGAGGCTAGGAAGCAAACCGCACTGCTTCTGCAGATTTAGAAGTTAAGGTCACTATTTTGTGAGGAAATGATCCACAGGCTGTTGTGCAGATGCTGCAGCAGACTGAGGAGTGGCACATGCTCACAGATCCAGACCTACAGTGGTTTTTGTGTTAGGCTGCTAGAATTACTTTGTACACAAACATCCACACGCACAACCCTTTAAAGCGTCACGCTCTGAGTTTATATAAACATTTTCATTGTTTAGAAATATTGGACGTTTTTCTGGTGTTTGCTTTGTGACTCTCAGTGTAAAGATGACTGAGCGGCTTCTTTATAGTCTGGTGTTTACATGAGACCTTTGAATTTAAATTACTGGTCATTACAGGTTCATATCCGTGTCGTTAATCACGCCGGCCCTGCCGTTCGTCTAATGGATCAGCGTCTGCAATCTTCTCTTCCAGTGCAAACACATCCTGGCTGTCTACCTGTGTCAGGCCATGGCTGTCACTCCGCAGGAGAGCGTGTCCGATCAGCAGATGTCCACGCTGCTGAGTGGGACGACGGCCCCGTGACCGCAGGTAGATCGGCACGGCTGGGCCTGCAGAAGCCTCCTGGACAGAAGCCAGAGGAGGGGGACGGACGGCACCGAGCAGAGGGGACACAGGGGTCTCCAAAAGGCCACAGATGTTGTATTTATTTTCTCTTTTGAAATAGATCTTAATCTGTTTCCCAGAAGAAAAAAACGTCTGCTCACTGAGTATGGACTGCTCTATATTTAGTTTCTTTTTATCTCAATCTGTCAGTTTGCGGCAGTAAGCATCTGTGCGCTGGAATAAGTACATTTTTCCAGTCTGTAAATGTTAACTATCACATGATTTTAAGATGAATCTCAGGAATAAAGAGTGATTTTTTTTAAACAATATAAACACTGCCTTTATTAACAAAATAATTCACCATACATACAGATTTCATCGTGTTAAATAGCAATATCAGTTTGCAGTTTGTTGGATAAACCAAAGAATGGCCTCTGGAAAACGTGAACATCAGCTTTGCCACAGAGGATGTTTTTCCTGATTAGTAACAACACTACAGCACACTGACAGCCAGGTACTTCGGAATGAAAGGCAGGAATGTTGAACTCCATCAACTCATCTCGGCTTTCCGTTAAAATGGAAAAAGAAGGCAATAGTTTGACATCGATAGCTGGCTGAAAAAGCTGAACACCTACAGTACTTATTGTTACACATCAGCCAACAGACAATAATACGACATTACAGTGCATTTACAGTATAGATGTCTCCATTGGAATGTACTTAATGCTGCACACTCCTGTATTTTAGCCCTTGAGTTAGTCAGAGGTGGATCACTGGACACACAAGCAAATGAAGATGGAGATGATGAAGCGCTGGAGACCGGCGCGGATGGATGGACAGTTTAACACCACCGGCGAAGCACAGCGAACAGGAAGTGATGTGAAATGTTAGTGCAAAGCCCTCATCTGAGCAGCGACGGCTCTCCGGTGACCAAAAACACCTTCACAGTTTCACAAAAGTTATGACACTCCAAACAAAGCTTCTGTGCTCTGGATAATTTCACCTTTTTGGACCCTTTTGCGCGCTGCACCGTGAGCACCACCGAGCGTCTGACAGTGTTTCCTTAGTGTCCCGTTCTCTCTGTTTTTTAACGTCAGTCGGACTCGCCAGTGCACAGGATGTTGCAGAGCGCAGTTAAAATAGTCATGTTTTCTTAAATTAAAAAGCTAATGTGAGTGCAGAGGACTGGCTGCGCTAACAGGGCCTCGAGGTTCCAGCTGAGACTATCTGAGGGGTGGGGGTGCCAGCTGTACCCCCCCCCCCGAGGCAAGTGGCATTCATTTAATAAATCAAATCAAAGCAATGATGCTTTATGCCTCTAAGTGCTTGGATAAAGAATAATAAATCAAATTGCATTGATCTGAAGAATCAGGTTTGACGTGGCTTTCAGGTCTCCTACAGTATCTACAGTATGTCATCATTTGGCTCAATAGAAAGCAGCTCTGTGCAGATGCCATGTTTCCATAAAGGATGCAATCAGTTTTCCTCTTCCTGAGCATTTGAATTACTCGGAGCGCGGCCGCACGTGTGTGGTGCTGAACCGCGTCGTATTAATGGGTTTGCCTCAAATCAAATTGTGCTATTTTTCTGCAGCTGCAAGACAAAGGTAGCAAATCCTTTGGAATTACAAGGATTGCTCCTGAAGCGTGGTCTGATCTTCATTTAGGTCACAATTATAGATGAACAAACTCTGACTGGGTGACACTCAGTGCTGAACTGAACCTCTAAACTAACAACTTCTCCAAAGGTGACTTTGAAACGCAGGTTTACAGTTAAGGACACGAAAGGGAGGGTGTGGGTTACATGACTTTATATGTCTTTATCTATAAATGAAAATATACTCTCCATTATAAAAGATTGGTGGTTGTTCCTGAATCAAAAGAAGTCTCAGGGAATCTTAGAGAAGCTGGAAAGCTGTAAATAAGCTGGACTACAGAAGTGCTGCATCTCCATTCCCTGCTTAACATGACCCAGGAGCACCGAAACACCTGCAGACAGAAACGTTTTGTTCATGCGTCACTCAGACAAAGACTGATGCTACCTGAGTATCTGAAAACACTGATGGGTCCGTGCACAGATGGAGAAAACAACAGCTACACTTTTTGGAGGTGGAAAAGTTTCTGATGCTACTCTGTAAGCTGTTACTGGCTCTGTGGGCAGCGTTGTCAGGTCAGCGCTTCATGACCTGAGCTTTAGTAAATCGATGGCTGAAAACGAGCAAAGCGGTGACTGTAGCTGATTCAATCGAGACATCTTAGAAATATTGATGATGTGCGACAGTTATGTGGAACGGTTCCTCCAGCTGCAGGAAGGTTCCAGCAGTTAATACTTCCAGCCTTCACTCTGATTACATTAATGGCAACAACAACAAAAAAAGCACAGCTTGTTGTGCATTGTTAACCTCGGTGTGTTTATCTGGAGTTTTGACTAAACCGCACAAGCAGAAATCCTGGCGTTCCCAAAGGGTTCCCTAACTACTCGGAGCCAGAAAGTAGTGTGTATCATAGTCACTGGAGTCTCAAGCTAATTTTGAGCCCCCTTCCCCTGTGGCTGTGAGACATGATTCGTGTGGAAGAACAATTTTTTTTGTTTGTTTAATTTTTCCTCTTCTCCCTCTGTACCACTGCGGGCTACTTCCAAAAAGAAGAAAAGTGCATTTACTCCATTTACTTGAGTCTTGACGCAGCAGACAACACTGGGGACATTTCTGCTTCATAGTCAGTAAAAGCTATAAAAACACTATCTGTATATTAAGTTGTGATAAGCAAGAATATGAATTTAGAGGTTCACAAGCCAAAGAACAACCACAGACAGACTCCTGCTGCACCTCTGAGGTCACAAGCACAGATGCAGCCGCACCTTTTTTGATCTTTACATTCTCAAAGAGAGGCTTTGTAATAAATAAGTTAATAAACACTGGCACCGAATGCTGACAGTATAAAATATGATGGCAGTAAAGAGGAGTGTTTGTACTTGATAAACAGTATTTTTAGTTTGGATCCCGTTCACAGTCCAACAAATCCAGTTAGCTTTTAATATCTTTTTTTTTTTAATATGTCCTTCACAATAGAAAAGTTATGTAAGACTTGCTATGAAACATTTCATTGCGTGACCCCTGATACGTTCCACAATTCATAAATAAAAGTCCACATTCAAGGCGCGTTTGACATCTTCATACATCATACCATTGTTCTGTAAACATTATAAAACTCTGGCAAAATTAAATCAAGACTGAAAGTTGACACAGACGATGCTCCTCCCTATAGCAGAGGGTCGATGGGCGTGATGATTTGGTCTTTGTTGCGTTTGCTGCCGTTGGAGCTGAGCGACTTCTCCTTCTTGCACGAGAAGGGGCTCAGGATCTTGCGGAAGGTGACCCTGAAGTCCCTGATCCGGTAAGCGTAGATGATGGGGTTTACCGCAGAGTTGGCGTGAGACAGAATGATGGCCACGTACATGACGACCTCCACATCTAGCTTCTTGTAAAACAGCGTGAAACAGTTGAGGATGTGGACAGGCAGCCAGCAGACGGCGAACAGTCCCACGATGATGGAGAGGGATTTGGCAGCTCGGATCTCCTTCTGCAGCAACCCGTGATTTTGGCTGTCGCCGTTGCCCACGCACTTCAGCTCGATCTGCCTCAGCTGCTTCCGGGCCACGTTGAAGATCTTCAGGTAGATGCCCAGCATGATGAGCAGCGGCAGCAGCACGCACACAAAGAAATTAAAGTAGACCATGTAATGCATGTCTACCACACTCTCAAAAAAGCACGTGAGCTTGCAGCTGTGTGGTAAGTCCCTCGCTGTCTCTGCTGCCAAGCTCGTGTTTGTAGTGTTTGTCACAGAGCCGTTCCTGCACCTGTCATACTTCAAGTTCCATCCGAAGAACGGGATGAGGCCAATGATGAAGGAGAGAATCCATAAAATAGCAATGATCTCTCTGGCAGTTTTCCCGGTCATCAGTTCCTTGTACCTGCAGAAAACACAGCAGAGGTTAACGACTTAGAAGAGCGTCCAGTGTGGACAACAAACAGTAATG
>VOQJ01031537.1:17847-29790 GCA_015052665.1 Apistogramma diplotaenia
ATGTGGAACACACACATACACACACACTAATCAAGCATAACATTATGTAAGATGAGATGCTCGATTGGATTGAGATGTGGGCAATTTGGAGGCCAAGTCAAAGCCTCGTTTAGGTAGGCAGTGCGTCTCAAAGCAACAGGCACATGGATGGTAGGACCCAAAGCATCACACTGTCTGTGCTGTGTTGACTTCTTCCCAGAGTGCATTGCTCTGTTGTCCGGTCCTGATGCTCACACCCTCACGGTTGTGATTGTTGGTGGTGGGCAGGAGTCTGCAGCTATGCAGCTGCATACATAACAAACTGTGATGCACCGTGTAGTCTGACATCAGAACCAGCATGAACCTTTTCAGCTATTTGAGCTCCAGCAGCTCGTCTGTTGGACCACATGGACCAGACTTCACCTCCCACGTGCATCACTGAGCCTCGGTCGCCCGTGACCCTGTCGCTGGTTCACCACTGTTGCTTCCTTGGACCACTTTTGATAGATACTGGCCACTGCAGATCAGGAACATCCCACAAGAGCTGCAGCTTTGGAGACGCTCTGAACTGTCACAACTTGGGCCTCGTCCAGCTCACTCAGATCCTCGTGCTTTTGCATTTTTAGCTCAGTCGCTTTAAAGAAAAAGTCAAGCTATTGTCATAGCTTTAAAGTTGGCCGTAACTCGAGAACGATGTGAGCTCCAATCTCGGTGACCTTTAACGTCAAGCTGAAGGTCAGATGTCAAGTTTTCTGAATGCGAGAACTCCAGCGCGATGCAGACTGTTGGAGCCAGATCCATCAAACTTCACACACTTGTTCACTGACTTTACTGTAACAATTTGACACTTGTGTGTCATTGAAAGATGCACTCTCAAGAAGAACTGGAAAAAAATCTGTTCGATCCAAACAACAACAGCACAGAGACGTCTAGACCGAAGACGAGCATCAGACCCTCCGATCACTCATAGAGGAGGTGATTTAATAACACTGTAAAAAACACATAATGTTTTATATACTGAACATCCTGATGAGGACCCTTCTCGTCCCAGTACGTCCTGTCGGCCTGTCTGACTCTGCACTGATGCTGCGTGACCAGTGGAAACCACCACTTATAAACAAGTCAAGCAGAGATGAACAGCCAGAGGGGGTCACATCCCATTCATGTGATCTCAGTGTTTCATACAAGTGCAGCCTGACTGCAACACTAACCAACACATTTTTATTACAAGTGTGTGTTCAGATGCTATAACTGAGTCTCACAGGCTGCACCAGCAGAGCATGAACGCTGATAAGTGTCAGACATTTTTCTCCTCCTCTTTAATTTCAGAGCCTGTCCTGAGCTGACAACGCGATAACACACTGAGTCAGCGTGTTTCTCATGAAGCCGCCCTCATGATCTGGACGTTGATATGAAATGCATAACTGCAGGTGTGTGAGGCCGCGGACCAGGACGCACGGCTGAGTCACTCCACTGTCGTCCCCTGTTTCTGTCCCCATCATGTGAAGCGCGCTTGAAGCACAATTTGCTGCTTCCTCAAAGTGATTCAAGCGACCGCGTGGTAATGACTCATACGCGTACTGACAGGCACGCACACACACACACGCACGCACACAGATGCCTGCCTGAGCTGCAAGTGTCACAAATAATCCATCTGACCTCCGCCGCTGCACACTGCACGATCACAACACATCCAAACTTGAAACGTGACTTTTTCTGTAATAATCTGTAATAATGATAAATTAAAGGTCATCCTTGAGCCATTAGTGAATTATTAAGGCCCCCCTTTTTTAAAAACAAACATGAATCTTTATGTTAGCCAGTCGTTTGCCAATATTATTGATAAATCAAATCCTGTGTATGAGAAATGATCTGCAGACAACGTGGCAAGAATCAGGCCAGGACACTTTAAAGTTCTCACACCTAACACACAACAGGAAACACTCTGCTTCAGAGGTGTTCTCGCTGCTGAGACATCCGCGCGGCTCAGCCGACGGCTGTGCAAGATGCACGGTGCGAGATCCCTTTTTTCTGTCCGTTTCCTGAATGCAATACATCACTAACATTTGCAGCCTCCCGAGCTGCCCGCCGCCTCTCCTGCTCTGCTTTTCAGTGTCCCTGCATCCCGTTAGGCTCTCCCATCCTGGACGCCTGAAACAACCAGATGTAGTGTAAGCAGCCAAGGGTGAAAGGAAGGTCCGTGCAGATGCTAACACGGACTAACAAAGGGCCACAAATAGCCAGTGACTGAGACAAATTGAGGAAACGGTCGTGTTGTTTCAGGGGGACACGTTCACCTCATACGTCTGCCCCGTCACTCATATTGTTCTCAGAGGTCATCTCAAGCAAATACGAGCATTCGCACTCATGATGTCACCCACAGTTAAAGTCTCAGCGCTTAACTGGAGCTCAGCGAGGTCCACTGCATTAAAGGGAGATTTCTTAATGGGCGAAATGGAGTTGTTCTGAGTAAACACCCCCTTTGCCCTGTGATGCAACACTTCCATCCTGATGGGAGTGGTCTCTCGCATGCAAAGGGCACGAGGGGTCATTACACGATCTGATGTGAATCAGATGCTGTGGCGTCACTGTTTGAGAATTAAATGCCTGTGGAGGATTCAGGACTACATGTGAGACGGCGCTCCCCACTATCACCATCATCCGAACACCAAAGGAGGGAAAATCTTTTGGGAAGAAAAGTATTTATCCCTCCAGTAACGTTCCAGAGAGTTGGACAATCAGTGCCAAAGAGCAGGGAGGCTGATACTGTGGTACGTGGTGGCACAAACCCCCTTTACTAATATGCTTTATGTTTTTTATTTAATGTGTCACCTTTGCTTGCACAGCCTCCTCACTGTGAAGCCTTTACAAACGGTGAACTCATTTATGGGTCTTTGATGATAAGCCACATCAGGCTGTGGATACTCGGTAATCAGAGTAAGTCATTCATTGTTTGCTCTGGTCTCTTTATGAGCTTCATAGTACCGTGTGTTATAGACTATAGTCCTGCACAGGCGTGCGTCACCCTTTCTTTATTATGTTCATTTTGCTTCCAAACAGCCAGACTTGTGGGTTTTAAAGTGGTGCTGAGCAGCAGATCTCCAGCTTTCTGAAGGTCCGTTTCACCATTTTCAGTCCAGTCTTTGTACCTGAAGAAGGCTCTTTGTTTAAGTTGCTTAACAGCGACCTTTCAAGAATATAAAAGGTGCCTAACTCAAGTGATGAACTTGGCAAAGAACCAAATTCAAATCGGATATTTAGGCACTTTGTTACTAGCAGCCTGTTGCAAAAAAACAAAAACAATTTGTGTTGGAGTTGGACAAGCATAAAATTGTACTTTTGCACCAACAAGTTTATTCCCAACGAGCTGTCAGTTAAAAACGAGAGTTTTTGGCAAAGTGTGCAGTGAAAAACACACAGTGGAACTGTAATCAGTCACGGAGCTTTGAATGTGCTTCAAGAAGCCTGCAGAAGTCTTCCTGCAGCCTCCTTACAGACACTAGAGGAAAGCTGCCTCAGAGTTCAGGCTGTGCTGGAGAACAAAGGTGCTCACACCAAATACTAACTTTCAGGCTCGTTAGAATCGTCCGAACTCTGTTGTTGCCTCATAAACTGTGTTTCCATGTCTGCACGTTTCATTTAATCGCTGCACGTTTGTAAAGAAACGGTGACTCAAGACTTCCACGCAGTACTGTACACATAAATAAAGCTATAAAAATGATATATGTCACACCCCATTAGAGGCTCTAAAGATATGCACGAGGAAGAACAACTTGCAGCACTTCAGCTTCTGTTACAGGATTTACAAGTAAAATGAAAGTCACGTTAATGTGACTGCGCAGTTTCTTTATCGTTAGCTCAATCTGCCAAACTGTGGGTGTTTGGTGGAAACGGTGCTTGGTGTTATAATAATTCTGACTCAACTAGAGCAGCGCATGTAGCTGAGTGGCACCACAGCAAAGCGGTGTGGATTCAGGCGGTGCCTTCACTGACGCAGCTAATAAACGGCCTATTTTCCCTTAACGTACTGTACAGCTACAAAGAACATCGGGGGTTTTATTGCGCAGAAATCTGAACCTGCAGCAGCCTCAGCAGCGCCCGGGCTCCAGTCTGAACAATCAGTTATTCATCGGTGCTGCGGGAGCGCTGCCTGCGTCCTGGACTCCCTGCAGAGGGGCGAGCGGGAGCCCCGAGGTCCATGAATAATACAGCATTCTGCCCAAAGAGGGAGGAGAGCAAGCTTCGGCGCTCATGATGACCTGTAGTCCTGCTCTCACTTCCACCACCACTTCCCTGTGTTCCTCTCCATCCTCTGTGTGTTAATCACAAAGTGCAGCAGGCGGCACAGGGTCCATCTCCCAGAGGGTCCATCTCCCAGAGGGTCCATCTCCCAGACATCACTTCCCACTCTGTGTTTCTCTCTGTGGAAGCAGCAACCGGCTGAATGGATTAGCTTTGGCATGACGACAGCACGCTGCAGCCCAGCTTCAAACGCAGTCTAACAGGTGGACTGTTCACAGTGACAACAGGAGCTTTCTAAACTGCAGTCAGAGTGCTGCCGTGTGTGCAAACAGAGCAAAAAAAACCAAAGCTAAAACCTAAAAATAAAGCTCAGCTTCACTGGGAAGATTGACTCAGCATCATAACTGTATTTCCTGCGTCTTGCTGACTCAGAATTAAAGCAGTACTTTCCTCAAACATCTATTTTTTTTAAACATGACCTTTTATGTTTGGAGTCTTTATTTCACACCTGTGAATCACTACACTGTAGCTACTGTTTGGTGAGTCACCACAGAAAGATTAAAAATATGATGCAATTACTGAAGGCAACATTTTGTAATTATGGCATTTCCTCAGAGAATAAGCTGACAACACTCATATCAGTGAGCTGAGTCCGGAGCTGGAGCCACGTGTTGTACTTCCCTTTTCTTTTTCTTTTTTTTTGTACAGATTAAACAAATGAGATCGAGCAGGTTAATTACTTTGCTTCAGAGGTGCTGGGGGCAGGTTATTTGTTACCCTGGGACTGAGCCCGGCCTGCACTTTCTCCTGCCTGCATATTTAGCACACAGAGATGATCTGAGTGGGACCCAGCTTCTCATCTGCCTCTCAGCAACAACAACAACAGCAAATATGTCTGCCACGTTACACTAAACCCTCCTCATGTGGAAATGCTGTCATGTGGCGAGATAAACATCAAATTTTGATATTTCAAGACGACACACAGAAGCCGCACAAGTCTGAACGTCAGACTGAGATAAAGCTTTCTTCAAACCACACTTGGGCACACTTTAACCAGCGTTACTGTTTTTAAACCACTTTCTCTACACTTGATCCGTCCCGCCCTCGCTGGATGTCTGCATCTTTAAGCATTTTTCCATCTACACCCATCTTTCTCCATTGAGCGCAATCCATAAATATGGATCAGCTGTTTGAAGTCCCACCATCAAAAGAGCCTTTCCTGGCACTTCAGCTCTAATGCAAGCGTGCATTTTTCATCATTTGTCATACAACTAAAGCTGGATTTACATTAAAAAAAACGAGGCGGGGCCGCACCCGGCGAACCTATAGATGACCGGACAAAGACGAGAAACGCTCCGTTAAATCTATGAAGCCGAGACGTGTTTAAATCAGCAGCCTGAGGCGAGAGGAGGCTCGCACTCACAGACCACAGAGAGGCTGTCCTGCCAGCGTGGGTGGGGATCACACTTTGAGCTCCATGATGCGCATAAAGTTCTTTTTAAAAACCTCACATAGGACAAGAGGGGCAAAATAGCCAGAGGGCCTTTTTTTTTCCCTGATAAACAAACAGGGAAGCCGGGGGCTCGAGGCGGGCGCTGAGTGGGTGCGCGGCTCTGTTATCTCGTGGGGTTTGAAACATCTGCTGCTGGCCTTTCACTTATACTAAAGAACATCTGCAAAAACACTTTTATCTGAGTTAGTGTCCTCAGGGGGGGGCGGAGGACAGACCAAACTCACACACACACAAGTCCCACACACACTGATCTGATTGTCGAGGGTACAGTACGAACAGTGTGTACAGTATGGGTCCCGGAGGGCACTTTTCACGGGGAACGTTTGGAGCGGGTTGGAAGTTTAAAAGCAGTTAAAGTCTGTTTTCTATGTGAGGCAGTCAAATGTGTTATTTTCCCCATCTGAAGGTTGAAAATAGAAGCACAAAGGGGGATGTTTTTACTTGGCTGGTGGCAGACAACTTTCATCCCAGACTAGTGTCAAGCTGTCCTTGCTCGCCAACATCCGAGCGTGATGGAAATGACAGCAGATCTCACTCACACGGCCTCGCAGCAAGAGCAGCCCCTCAACACAACATCCAGTTCTCACAGCAGTCACTGTTGTGAGTAGTGCCCCCCCCCCCCAAAAAAAGTAAAACTGTCAACTCAGTAACAAGGTGAAACGCCAAGAACAACACCACGGGCAGAGAGACGATCCCTATCTGATGATAAAGCTTCTATTCTTCAATTCACGTCCCTCTGCCAGCTCACCTCCCCGCCTCCTCAGGTGGACCGCAGGCTCTTTCAGGAGCTCGGTGGCTTTGCCGTGGAGGTTTCAGCAGAAGCGACACTCTCTGACGAGGCATTGATCCCACATCATAGGTTTGCATGGCCGATCTTAGCTTTTTTTTTTTTTTTTATGAGCTGCAGGTTTCAAATGAGACGCGCGCGCCCTGCCGCCCGAGCACCAAACCTTAACCAGGGATCAGTTACAGGAAAAGGATCAAATACTCACAGACGCAGATTTTAAACCAAGTCACCAGCACATGTACAAAGGTGGCATCACCTAAATAGCCCAAGATGATGTAACCGAGGGGGGAAGCAGTCAGTTCAAAGGGGTTGTTAAGCCTATCTTTAACAGCAATAATTGTTGAGCTCTTATCTGATTATCACTCCACGTTGAGATTTAAAGCGAGCAGCTCTGACAAACCGAATGATAAACAGAGCTGATGCTGATCTCTGCTCCTGCTTTTCTACAGAGCATCCTTGACAGCACTTACTTTCAGCTCTTTTATGAAGAAACTGTGTTTATGTGAATGAATAAAACATCAAACTACCACACGGCTCCTTAAACACATGTTCCACTCCTGTTAGGAAAGACTTCATTAGAGCCAAAGCAAATAAAGCGTTAAGACTAAATGATTATTCTTGTCTGAGGTTATGGTGTCGTCACACTTATCTGAGCAGGTGTGAAAACAAGCAGAAGCAAAATGAGCACTCACCTCAGAGGGATTTTCACGGCTAGATATCTATCAATTGCAATAGCGAGGAGACTAAAGATGGAGCTCTGAGTGAGCACCAGGACGAAACAGGCGAGGAAGAGACATCCATAAAAGTCCAGGTGTATGCCGATGCTGATGGTTATGGCAAAGGGGATGGCGAGGCAACCGACTAGAATATCAGCCACAGCCAGAGACACCAGAAAATAGTTGGTGGCGTTCTTCAGAGTGGTGTTGATCGCAACAGCCCAGCACACCAGTACGTTGCCGAAAACGGAAAGAACAGCAATCACTACTTCAATCACGATGTAGAAGAACGTAATCATCTCAGCAAAGTGTGGAAAAGGACTAAAAGCTGCAGGCTGTTGGCAGAGGAGACGGTCACCCACAACACCGATTCTAGTCCCGCAGGAGAAAACAAGTCTTTCTGCTGTAATCCAAGAATATTCCACAAGTGCGAGCTGCAGGATCAGCCATCTGTGGAAAACAAAAGATTACTTTTTTTCCGCACATTTAGAAGAAGCAGCAAGTTACCCTCAATGCAAAGTTGACAACCCTGTAATAGTTGCTTAATAGCGCGTCAATCCTTCTGCCTGTTGCATACATTTGAAAAAAACTAACAAAACTACCCCCCCTCCAAAACAAAAAACAAAACAAAAAACTAGAAAGTCAATTAACATTTGTTTGCTCACCTTAATTAACCTGTACATCGTCTCTGCATGTTTTCACACCATCAGCGGCCGATCTGCGGGGCGTTTAAGCGGCATCTGTAGATCTGTATCTCAGGCGGAGTGTCACCCAACTTCCGACCCAATGGCAGTTTTCAAGAGGGAGAAACGCAAGAAAAAGGGGAGGGGAGGGGGACGCTGTGTAACTGAAAGCCACGCCCCAACACACACACACACACACACACACACACACACACACACACACACACACACACACACACAAACGCGCGCGCGCGCACACATACACACACACGGTTACAGTTATGAATGTGGAATCCCGACTGAGCGTCCGTCGTGCGTAATTACGCGCGCCAATTATATCGCATTCTATGACAGCTGCACGCGCGTTACGTTTAATGGAAACACTGATTTGTGGTGTACGTGCACGGCACGCGTGCGCATCTGTTTTCGACAAGTGCGCTCGCGGGAAGGCAAAAAATAAACCGCGAAACTACATTTATTAATTATTTTACGTCAGCCCGGGCGATGAAGTCAGCGTTTTTATGTGTAGATCAGCGTTAAAGAGGAGAGATGTTCCTGAACTATTCGTGAAAACTGACATTGTTCACTTGAATTATTTGGCACTGGATCATCAAACTCTCCATTAATGTTTAATCTGCCTATTCAAACCCTGTGATGTTTTCCCTTTTCAGATTCAAGTCCGTTATTGATCCATTCGTAATCCTCTTACGGTCGGGATTGCCTGTGAGCTCACAGGGATAGCTGTGGATATGCACTGCTAAAAAAAAGAAATTAAAATTAAAGCAATCAGAGTAATTATGAGGGTGGCCTGAGGGCCCGACGTCCTCCAGGAGGCCCTGTACTCACTGACGGCTCCTGACTGGCATTTGTCTTAGAACACCAGAATCGGCAGGTTCACCCTGAGCACGTGTGACGGGTATGAAAGGGTCTGATAATGGGCGGAGAACGTTTTGCTGCCTGTAATATCACTATGACCGGTTTGGTGGTGGGTCAGTGATGTTCTGGGGAGGCATTTTCATGGAGGGATGCACAGACCTCTACAGGATAGGCAACCGCACCCTGACTATCGTTAGATATCAGGATGAAATCCGTTGTCAGACCTTTCACTGCTGCAGTGGGTCCTGGGTTCCTCCTGGTGCACGACAATGCCCGGCCTTGTGGTGAGAGTATGCTGGCAGTTCCTGAAGAAATAGATACAGTACCACTGACTGGCTCACTGACTCACCTGAACTAAATCCAAGAGAACACCTCTGAGACATTATGTTCTGGTCCATCTGAGGTTCCACCTCAGACTGCGCAGAAGCTCAGTGATGTTCTTGTTTCGCTCTGAGAGGAGATCCTCCAGGACACCATCTGCCGTCTCATGAGGAGCCGCTCTGATGTTGTCAGCCATGAATACAGTACGTGGGGGCCACACAAACTACTGAGTAACAGTTTCAGTAAAATGGACTAATCAGCCTCTGTAGATCACTTCCATCCAATGATGTGGCATCCCCTCATTCCTAACACATTAGCCGGTCCATAACAGTTCAGTCCATATCAGCATGACATTTTTCCCATTGAGATCTGATGTGTTTTCAAAACATTCCCTTCAATTTTTTGAGCCGTTTATTTTTGTTAAAGTAATGCTCGGAGGCAGGACACAGTTGGCGCAGTTGTAGTGTAGTTGGGTCACAACAACCGGTTACTGCATTCAAGCATTTTAAACTTCAGGAGAAACGACTCCCACAGAAATATGTTAATGCAAAAAAAATGTGCTGCACAAAGCAGGGAAGGCTTTCCCACAGCATTCCCAATTAGCCTGATGTTTTACAGCTCTGGCACAGATGTGCGCAGTTAAAACCTCCTTTAGAAGAACACATTTACAAGGCGGGGTGAAGTTCAGTAAAACAGTAGCTTCACTGGAAAAGAAAAAAAAACTTGAACTTGGCAATAATTCAAAATAAATCTCAAAATTCCTTTATTAAGCAATATCCATCCGTCATGTAAGAATAGAAAACAGCATACTGCATCTGTCCACATTCATTCCCTGTAGTATGCATGTCTGCTAAATAAATAATTTCATTTGTTAAAACATATTTGCAAATGTGATACCATAGAAGAAGAAGGGTCTGTGTTCTCAGCTCCTACAAGAAATACTTAGTTCCCCTCCTTTGTACTTCAGCATGCGAAATACAGAGATTTTGCAAAGCAGCTGCAGAACCACAGTTTAGAGGATTTTAATGGAAAACAGCACGATGGTTTGATTCAGTCAGTCCTTAATGCTGTACACAAAGCAAACAGATCAATCTGTATTCATAAAACATACTTGTAGAAAACTATTCACCAACTCTTTAAGTGTTAAATCATTTCAGATGGAGTTTGTCCATTCAGGGAAAACTCAACTCATCAGTGGAAAATACTTTATGCTCTGCAAACTCAAAGCAAACTTCAACTCAATGCAAACTGCAGCTCCTTAAACAGACTAAGAACTGAGCGACATTTCGGCAAGTTTACCAAAAGCTGGTCTGAACTGGTCCACTCGTAACCGTACGATGACGGAGGGAGACGTCACGCTGTGCACGCTGGCGGAGAGGTCACACTTGAATCATGCATAGATGGTCTTGTGTGAGCCAAGTTTTGGCTGTGAAAATTTGGCACATTTTTAAAAGGTCAGACGGTTTCAACGGTGCATTTGATTCACAAATGCTACGGATAATCAGCAGGTAACTTTCCTAACAGCACAGAGAGGCTCTGAGGACAAAAATACAGAAAAGCTTTATCTGCTTCTTCGCTGAGTGAGTCACAAACCCTCAGCAATCAAAGGCTTTGTTACAGTTACCAGTATTGGTAAAAAGAAACAGAAAAACACCTTGTGCCTAATGGTGAAACGCAGGTTGCATCCGAAAAATGAAAAAACAATGAGAATGAATTGACTTTTGAAGAAAGAAAAGAGCCCGTCTCTGTAAACTGTTGTCAGCTGCTACACATCTGCAATAGTATCTTTCAGCGTCATCAGCGCGTCTGTGGATCAAATGCTTGGCCGACACTAAAAACCGACTCCAGTCTGAGTGTGAGCTGTGACTGTAGAGTCGGCAGCTTTAAATGACTCCTTGGTCGTGTCTCCAGTGTGGAGCAGGAGCAGGGGTGCCATGGCATCGTCAGGCCAGTCTCGACGGAGAATGAAGGGCTGACGAGACGACGCTGGAAAAAGGCTGCAGTCTTCATCAGGCTCCGGCTCCTCTTCCTTACTGGTCAGGTCTCAAAGTACTTGTAGATCTGGGAGACGTACTGCATGACGCTCTGCCAGTCTGGCCTGTCGGTGTTCCTCAGCTCCTCGATGTCCTGTTTGGGACACATGCAGCGGTGAGTGAATAGGTGCTGCCGACAGGCCAAGCCCACAGCATTTTTATAAGAAAAGTTTGTATTTATGCATTAAAGTGTAGTCAGAATTGATGAGTTGTAATTGTGTTGTAACTGTTGTGCAGCGCTTTGTGACTGTTTACCTGTGAAAAGCACTAAATAAACTTTACTTACTTGCTACAGTGGGGAAAAAAAGTATTTAGTCAGTCACCAATTGTGCAGGTTCTCCCACTGATATCATAGCTAGACTTCAACTATGAGAGACAAAATGAGAAAAAAAATTCAGAAAATCACATTTCTGATTTTGAAATAATTTTTTTGCAAATAAGGGTGTAAAATAAGTATTTGGTCACCTACAAACAAGCAAGATTTCTGGCTGTCACAGACCTGTAACTTCTTCTTTAAGAGGCTCCTCTGTCCTCCACTCATTACCTGTATTAATGGCACCTGTTGAAGCAGTGCCAGACGTGTCCCCCTGCTTAAGCCAGTACATGTCCGGGTGCGTCTGAAGTTTGCTAGAGAGTTTGGTATAAACAACTCGTCGTGTTTGGAGGAGAGTGAATGCTGAGTTGCATCCAAAGAACACCATACCAACTGTGAAGCATGGGGGTGGCAACATCATGCTTTGGGGCTGTTTCTCTGCAAAGGGACCAGGACGACTGGTCCGTGTACATGAAAGAA
>VOQJ01031542.1:0-10427 GCA_015052665.1 Apistogramma diplotaenia
GTGTCTCCCTTCTCTCCCTTTGGTCCTGGTGGTCCTGAACAACAAAAAAAAAAAAATTGGATGTTTTACATAAACAATGTGAATGCTACCATACAATTTGCCATCAATGGGAGGCAATTTTTAAGAGCTCATTATGACTTACACTGTCTTGTTTTTCTTTTCCTCTCTTAAATGTAAAATTATGTCATGTGTTGACAAGACAAACTGTCGGAAATTAATTTCTTGTTGGTTTTGTGACAATTACCAACAAAGTCAAATAAAATCTAATTTTAAAATAAAATATTTTGTGATAACGCTGAGAAAAAAAAAGAAAAGAAATGGCTTTGTAACCCTTTGCAGACTGAAAGATGTCAGTGACTTTGTTTCTCTGTGGTTTCTTTAGATGGTGGCATTGATGTGCTGCTTTCTGAGATCTTGTAGCCTGTTTCACTTTGTCAGACAGACTATTTAAGTGATTTCTTGATACAGCAGGTCTGACAGTCATCAGGCCTGTGTGTGGCTGATGAAATTAAACTCCGCTTAACAAAAATGTGGTTAATCACATTTAATTGTTAATTTAACAAGGGGGCAATGTGTTTTCACACAGTTATTGTCAGGCCTTTATAGAGAAATGCTGATCCGATTTGAGGGGATCGACAAGGAAGCAGACAGGTTCAGCTCTTCTTATCTTTATTAATTTAATTCAAAGACGGTATATGCAGCAGTAGAATCATCTTTAGCAGCATCAGCAGATTGAAAACCTTGCAAACAAGCAAAGCAATAAATATTTTTTAACTAAATCTCAGTGAAAAAAATAGTGATTCATAAGTGTTTCTACGCTAATATAATGGTACATTACATGACAATTGGTAAAGTTATCAAACCACTGGCAGTTCTACCATTTGACCCAACAGTTATTTTTCCCTTAATAAATAAATTCATTTAAAAACTGCATTTTGTGTTTGTCCCATATTAAAATTAATTAGTGTGATGCAAAAAACTAATAAATAAAAAGGGAGCAAATACTTTTCAAAGCAAGTGCTGTACAAGTACAATGTGTATGTTGTGCATCACTTGTTCAATATTCACTCATAATAATGTCTTTTTTCCTCCAGTCAGATGGTGTAAAATTGCTTTTGAATTCATTCTTGTTCCAGTCTTCACCAATCAGGAGAGGAACTAAGAAAGAGTTTAATTATTGTGAAAAGCTGCTTGTAGAAGAAAGTAATTCACAAACATGTAATGTGACAAAGACACTGCACTCACCAGCTGCTGCCATCCTGTCACTGCCATTCAGCTGCAGATTCTGCCGACTGTTGGATTTAAAGCAAAGTGAGAAATAAACACATTATTAAACCTTTTTTTTGTCTGCATGTTCTTTTTGTCTGAACCATTTTAAACATCTGATCTCTGGGTTGTTTGCGATGACTTGGAAGGTTCAAAATCTTCCCAGAAAACATCAAATGTGCTGCGCCTACATGCAGCAAATATGTTTCTATGAGCATGGCGACATACAGCATGATTCAGATTTGGATTTTTTTTTTAATTTTTTTAAGTTTCAGATCTATTTTATTTCAGATCACATCCAGTACTGATAAGTCTTACTGAAAGCAGTGTGAGCAGTGTGTCCAAAATGTCCTCAAGTGTCTCACTGCAAGGAGAAAAGCTAGACCACCATTGTTGTACATGTTTTAACTTATATCCTGATATCTATATCTGCCACCTTCAAGGCCTCGTAAGTCACTAAATGAGGTCTGTTTAAAGTTAACAAGTAACAGGAGAGAGTGTCAACAGTGGTTTGGGTTTTAATAAAGAATGCAAGTAAATTCTCTTTTTCACTTTTCTGATGTTTGAAGTTCTAATGAGCCATCCACGCTCAGCTCACCATATCATTTAACTGTGCTGTTATTCATTAGCTACAAAGAAACCTGCTCAGCATCAACTTACTGTTACACACTATCTGCAGGTCAAAGGTTGTTTTTGTATTTAAATGATAAAACAAGTCATTTATCACTGTCGCTATTAACAGGACTTGCAGATATCATATCCATAAAGACAGTGAGACAAAAAACACTAAATCTGTTATAGACTTAAGATGACATTTTATCTCCTATCAACAAAGCTTCAATTCTCATGAACTAGTTGGATTTTCAAATGTTTAACTCCAAGTAGTAAATTTTCTGTGAAAGCCTATGTTACATTGTATCTCATGAGACAGCTGTAAACAAAAAGAAAATATTAGTAAGAATATTTTAATGTCAGTGAATACACTTTGAAGTGGAGTTCTTGTAAGTTGCAGTTGCAGATTGTACCATAGTGTCACTCTGCTGGAAAACCTATAAATCAGACACACAGATGTTCTTAAAGTAAAACTGTCACCTCTATCTGAAAAAACAAAAGGTGAAAAACCATTAAAACGACCTAGGCTTAGCCCAAAGACAGGAAAAGTAAAAAATAAGATCACTACTTTATCCAAAAAAAAAACAAACAACAAAAAAAAACATAGCACCTCCACTAAGTTATCTGCTTTGAGTTTCAGTTATCTTTATTGCCTTGTTTTTGTGAGGGGTAATCAAGTTACATTGGACCTTAGACTGAAGTCCAGGACATGCAATACTGTAATCTCACACTAATGAACTCATAACTTTGTCCACATCAGAAAAACAGGAAAAACCTTTAATAGTGAATCCAACTAATGACTTCACTGGATTTTCAGGGAGTAGTTTGTTCATAGCCACAGATCTCATGCAGAATTGTTAATGCAGAGCTCACATGTACAGACTATAGTGTACTTGGATGCTGTATTGGTTGTATATTAATTCTTCATGTCAGAAAGCTGGAAACAGTCATCTATTTAACCTTCTCCATGACACTGATATATGAGACAGATACAGAAAGAAAAGAGAGAAAAGGAGGCAGTTAAAGCTCAAAATCTAAGAACAGCATTAATAGTTTTGCTAAATTATTTTGTATTTGTCTAAACACAAACCATCCCCTGACAAAACAAATATATCAGTAACATATATGTACCATGGACTGGATTTAAGCATTAATTTTTCAGAAAATACATTCTTATAAATGTCCACGAAATGCATCACCAATGCAGAGCTCAAGAGACTGACATTTGCAACACATACACAATGGATTGGATTTATTAAATGGCACAAAATATGAGTATAAATCCCTAAATAGCACTCACAGGAGCAGATTTCACTTTCCAACCTTCCTTTTCTCACAAAAATCCTTGAAAGAGCAGCTGTGAAACAGCTAACTGGTCATCTGCAGAGGAAGAGAAAAACTAACTAAACAAACTAAACAAATATCATCATGTGCTAAAGGTAAAACATAATTTATATTATGAGATTAGCAGATTTTTACCAACCTAACAGAACAATCATAATTATGACACTATTGACAGACACTTACACACACAGATGAGAGTGGGCTACATAATTGTTAGTCAGATATTTGTCTTGGTATCAGGGTGATTTACTACAGTTTTGTATCAATGTTTCCAAATAAATAAATAAAAGTTTCACTAACATCCAACATTACGATGCCCATAGAAACAAATGCAAAAAGTTAGTAAAGAAATTAATTAAACAAAAATTGTGCATATGTGTCTGAAACCTTTCAGACATGCAAATATAAGCAGTTTTACCCCCCTAGTCATTTAGTGAATAGAAGCTGTACTGCTAAAGTCAGATACATTTACATTTACAAAGTTCAAGTATTTATAATTCAGTGTTCTTACAGAAAACATTATTCTTTTTTATTTCCTGATTATCTATTTCTGAAATTACAGCTGCAGTAAACTTCATGTTTCCTCGGACTTTAGACTCTGCAGATTGGAACTGGATCTGCTGAGGCTCATTAAGTGAATCATTTTGTTGAAATCACATTTCAAACAGAAGAACTTTCCAAATCTTCCAGATGAAGTTTTGCAAACAGAAGCACAGAGATCCTGCAGTCTGTGTGATCACTGATTTTACTTGTGTTTGATTAGATGATCATGCAGAGCTTACCTGAGCTGTCTGTCTGATGTCACTGTGCTGATTCTTCTGATATTTCGGCTAAATACAATCGTTCCTCTATCAGCAGACCTAAACATTTGCCACAAATCTGAAACAGATAAATCATGTATTTAAAAAAGCAACATTTAAACCCGTACTTGTGTACAATTTATTCAGTTGTACTTACAGTGTGAACTAGTTCCTTTGTTCTTTATCCATGTGCTCGAGTGAACTTGACACTGACCTGTAACTTTCGTTTCTCAGCAGAGTGGGCAGGACGCTGCACTGGTGACATCACTGATACCTGAGTCAATTATCTGCAGAACCTTAAAGAAAACTTGTGTTAGATTAATAATTATTCACATGCTATATAAGAAGGATTGGCTGGGTCACTTCACCTCAGTCATTTAGAAGAACTGGACATGATTTATTGTGATGCAGAAATTAATCAGCCTATTTCAGGGGCGTCCAAACTACAGTCCAAGCCCGGATTTTATATGGCCCACTTGTCTTGTCCATACATGTGTTATTTTTGGCCCGTCTGCCCAAGCAATGAATACAACTCAAAATGCAATTCTTCTTTTTAACTGATGGAGGCAGTGTTGTGTAACAGATGTCTGCTAACTGCTTCAAAACCCCCAAAAGAAGATGATGGAATGATTAACCAATCACATCATAGGTGTCAGGTCATAGGTGGCATCCAAACTTTGAGGATTGTTTTTTCTTGGGTAAGGCTGTGTGGTGATCATAATAAACTTCCATCCATCCATTTTCTTCCTCTTATCCTTATTAATTGGTTAATTTGTGAATCTGAAGCCTCTCGTATGTTAACAGAGAGAGAAAATAGTATTTATTGAAGCACAATCTCAACTTTTTTCTTGTCTTTTCTTTTGGCTTGTCTGAGTCTTTAGCTGTGTCCTTTGAAGGACCTGGTTTATGTTGGCCATGAAGACTGTGAAATTGGACGGTCGTGCCTTCATATCTGCATTAGATAAAACTATTTAGTTATGAAGATTAAATTTAATCTCAGCCAAACCGATTTACTCAAGCACAAATGAAGTTCTGAAATAAATTAAACATCAGCCATTTGAGATCATTTGAGTTCATTACATCTGTATTTAACTTCTACTCAGTGACAAAAGCCAACGAGGTTTTAAGTGCCAAGAGTTAGGCATTCTCTCCTGGTATCGTGAGCCTCGACCGCCTGGTTAGCTGCCAGCTGGTGAGGTGATCTGGCTGTCAGAGCAGGGGGATGTACATCTCCAAAAACGTCCAAGTCACCATATCGCAACTCCATCTCCAAGCACTCTCAACAGGTGCTTGCTCATATGGGGCCATTTTGACTGTTGGGGTTTCTCTGTAATTATTAAATGGTCTTTACCTTACAATATAATGCAGCTTGAGGTGATTATTTGTTGTGATTTGGTGCTATCAATAAATAAAATTTATGAAGGTTAGCTTTCTGCTAGCTGCCTTTTCTTTAGCTA
Organism: Apistogramma diplotaenia; assembly: GCA_015052665.1. Classification (NCBI taxonomy): domain Eukaryota; kingdom Metazoa; phylum Chordata; class Actinopteri; order Cichliformes; family Cichlidae; genus Apistogramma; species Apistogramma diplotaenia. The sequence continues at coordinate 5,480 of VOQJ01031542.1, forward strand.
AGCTGTTTCAACCTTGGCTTAGCCCGATGAATTCCCATTCATCCAGGCAGAATGAATGGGAATCAGGCTGCACTGACTGAGCTTTTGCATTCGGCTCAGCAGAACACCACAAGGTGGCACTGTGGTTCACAACCCTCTCAAACATTTACATGCTCTCATACTGAGAGCAGGACACTGCTGATGCAGTAAAAGCATACCTGGATACACAAACACACGAAAGGAACACTTTGGAATGGCCTTCAAGGAGCCCTGAGAGCTATACATAAAGATAACTTATAGAAATTAAGACAGTTTGCCAAAGAGTTGGAGAATAAAGTTGGTCATTGACTTTCACGTTTGTTAGAAATGCCTAAATTCTGTTTTGCCTTATGTGTTGTCGTTCTAGGTACATTACAGTGTTTCCATAAATCAATGCACCATCTCCCCATTTCCCATTAAAACATAAGGAAACATGGGGTAACTGTAACATCTTTCATAATTATGCAATACCTGCCTGTGTCACAGACTGCATATAAAACTACATGTCACTGTGACATTCACACCGTTGTTATTCTCTATCAGTAAGGACAGCTGTGTTGCATTAGACGGGATAAGTTATTGATCCCCATCCTGCACTCTGCTGCCTGGAACTCTCCCGGGAGAGTAGACTGTGCATTCAACTCCCACCACCTGCTTTTCTGTGCATCTCTCCATCTCCTCTCTCTCTCTCTCTGCATGTTTTTAGCTTATCTCTTTTGTTCTCCTCGTTAAGGTTCTGGCAATACATCGAAATCAGGGGACTTACTTGGGCTGATAGGATGCAAGGTAAGAAAAGAAACGTGCTGGTGCCGTGCATGCTTGCTGCTGAGAGATTATGGTGCAAGACATTTTGCAGTGTCATGATGCAGCAATAGATATGAATCGATAAGCATGTTCTTCCCTTTATTTTTACAGAGTTAGAACACATCAGGAGTGGAGCTACATTGGTGATTTCAGTGGATGGTTTGAACTCGGTTTCTAAAAGAAAATGCACTAACAAAGGAATAAGGAAAAGGTATCATTAGCTTTTTTTATAATGACTTAGGTAGTGCTGGCAATGGCTGCATGACCACAGACACCTGTCTCTTAGATGGGTGTTCCTGAACACACTTTTCATTGTATACTTCAGTCCAATGATAATAAAATTTAATCTAATCGAATCTGTCTTTATTGGAGACACTAAGAGTGTAATGTACACTGTTTTTCCTTTTGTTACTTGTAGATCTTTGAGGTATCTGCTCACGGTTTGGCAGCTTGGAAAAGTTTAATAATAATCTTATCCCGAGTCTGTCCACCTGTTACACAGTGAGGTGTTAATTTACCCAAAACAGGGCAGATTACAGGCTTTACGGCCTGCTGCATACGTGTGTGTTTGTGTGAGTGACTATTAGAGTGTGTGTGTGTGTTTGTGTGTCTTTTCACATCCTTTACGTCACAGCTGCTGTGAGTCAGCTCCCCTCTTCCTTTCCTGAGTCACTCATCCAGTGGTTGCTTGGTTACTGCAGAGCGTTGAAAGTTTCCTATTGCGTCTTTGTCTCCGTGGATGGATGGGCTTCGGTATTTATTCAGGCTCAGGAGTGAGTGGCCAAATAATGTTCATGTTTGTGTGCATGCATGCATCTACTGGCACTGTTTCAGCCAATGGACAAAGGCTGACAAATCAGTTTCAGAGCATCCTGTTATTGAGAGACACTGAATGGACGTCTGAGCACCGCAGATTAACTCTTGCAAAGCAGAGCATGCCAAGGAATTGTATTTAGAGGAGACACACAGAGGAATCCTGATTAGGAAAAGTTTGCATTTTCTTTTTTTTATGTGCTCCATCGCTTCATCAAGTGGCCAGGCATTAAACAGTCCATTTTTAGATTTATAATGCAATCAGGACATCGCTTATTAATAGGTCATTTGAACTTGAGCACTGACAAATGAACATGGGTCATTGACAGTTAAATGGTAGGTGATTAAACTATGGAGATCTGTGACATATTAACAAATAACCCAACATTAATTGTGCTACCATAAACCCCAGAACAGCCATAATGCTTCTTTACATGTAATCATCTGAGTTTCAGGAACAATGTGGGGATGAAACACTATTCTTCTAAAAAATATGCCTTTAGTTGGTGTTTTGATGACGGTGGTAGTCGAAAGCTGGCCAAAAATGTCTAATGGGTGTTCAGTTGGGTTGAGACCTGGTGACTCGATAGCATGTTATAAAGCCATAACATGTGATTCAGATCATTTTCATAGTCACCACTTGTTACACCTCTCTCCAACCCATGTGTGGTCAGATATCAGGTAAGTGTGTAAATTAGACAACACAGATTTTTGGAGGTAAAGCTGAAAGAGAAAATTATGTCTAATGGGGTAAAAGAATTTTGCTGTTACTGTGGCGACAGTGGCCAACTAAAAACCTGCTCAAATAAGACCCAGTTTGTAGTGGTTGTTATACTGAAATGATACAAAATATGTCTCAGTAATTGTGAATCATTCATTCAGGGATGAAGAGCTCCATTTGTGGATATCCTCAGGTCAGATGATACAGGAAGATGAAGAGGAAGGACTGCCAGTTACCGGCTTCTGTTTTCTCGATCAAAGAGGAGGTTCAACCCGTAAAGCCTGGAGGAGCACTGACTTTACATCAAGCTTGGTAACAAGCTCAGTGTCCTTCTCCCTCCAGAATCAACACAGTCGGACCCAACAACCAACATTTGCTTCACTTGATCTTTTTGATACAGCTTTTCCAAAAGAGGCCACTTGGACAAGACTTAGTTTAAATGTGCGAGACATTTTCAGTTTGATCACAAATAATTTGGACATGGCAAACCACCAAGATCCCCACAATAACTTTATCATGTTCAGTGATGACCGTATACCGTCACAACTTTGTAGTGACATCTACTCCCCTCAGAACTGCAATACCTGTATTAGTAATGGTGATCGTCTCATCAATGATAATAACAACATGACAAATGATAACAATAACATGGCAGCTGTGAACAGCTCCACTGCCCAATGGCCCTTCTGTCCCAACGCAAACTCTGAGAACGATCAGAGCCAAAGGACTGACAGAGACAATTTAAATACTACCAAACGTAGAAGTCTTTCAACATCCTGTCAAAAGTACAATCACACAGGAGACCCATGTGGACAGGAAGGAAAAGTGAAAATAAGGAAGAGCGTGTCCTTTGATGATGATGTCATGGTCTACCTGTTTGATCAGGTACTGATTTTCTGTTGTACTTTATCCTTTAGGCTTTAGTGAGTTTTGTAGACAAAGATAAAGAACCTCCTGTCTTTCCACTTATTTTTGACTGAATACCTAATTGGTCCTTAGGAGAGTTCCACTCTGCAGATGCACTCTGAGCCCCACACGTCTCTGATAAGCAGCTATTCCTGCAACCTGCCAGGAGTCACATTAGAAGATAATGGTAACGTCTTCACAAATTACACCAGTGATTTTGTAAATTTTATGTTGTTATTTACACTACTAGTACACATATGTATTTTACTGTTCATCAATGCTATTTATTTAATATATTACACTTTTACTTAACACATTTGTGTCAGTCAGGACCAATCTAGTCAAAAGAAGGTTTTTTTCCATCTGCAATAATTTATATTTGGTAGTTTTGTCATGGAAAGCCTGAGGCAGCGAGAGCAGCAGCAAGACTTTGCAGACATCTATGAAAGCAAAGACTCAGCATGCTGATATTGTGGAATAGCAGCAGTGTTTTTAATATACATATTGCTGGTTGAGTTTCTTGTCTATAATTAGTAAGTATGAGAAAATAGTAATTACATGGTCATCTAAAATTTTAACTTGTAATTTGCTGACGAATAATATTTGACATACCATGTGATTAATACTCTTCATCTCACTTGTTATCTTTTTCAAACAAAGGCTTATGGCAATGTAAGAAGATCAGGGGCTGTAAGATGCACTGCAGAAAGTCATACAGTTGCCACTGTTACTAATTATGCATGTGGTTGGTTTTGCATGAAGCCTTGGAGTGGGAGGATGACTTCTCTGCTTTGGAGCATACTGAATGCCATTTTCAGTATGACAGGACCTCTCATCCCTACAGCCTTTCCCTGCAAACACGTAACTGGATTGCCCAGTCGAGACCAGTCTGTCTTTCCCAAACCTGTCTTTTCCTCACCTATGTCACTGAGTCAGACCTTGAGTGAGGTAAGGGTGAATGACACACAAATACACACACATACTGAGGTGCATGTGGTGAATTTTATGGCACGGGGTGAGGTAAAGACAGCCTATCACAAGGCCCGTCTTCAGCCAATGGCTATCTCGCTGTCACCATGGCCTAATGTGACATCCACACTTGTTTTTCTTTCAGAGAGCCAGCCTTGGTCTAATGGAAAAACTGACTAATCGTCCAGATCTCTCCTCTTCAGCCTAACTCATCTCCTACCTGCCCTCCCCCTTTTATGATGAGTCAGGGATTTTAATAGCTTTTTTCTCTGTCTTGCCTCCAAATAGATTCAGTGCACTTGCTGTTCATGACATCACTGCCAAGCAGGACTCTCTGACAGTGCATTGAGCTTTCACCGTCGCTGGAATGACAAAATAACTGGCTGTGATATGAAATGACAGCAAATAACAGTTGCATAAGCATGCTGGTATCTTTCCAGCTGCAACCCACTTTGGAAGCTACTTTTTGTGCCAGGTTGTGTCCTTGGACCTGATGTAGGCAATAGAAACGTGACTGTTGTCAGCTCAAACTTACACAAGCTTAATGAACTCACATCTGCTTCTGCAATCGCACTTTATCTTCAGATTGTTGTTCAATCATTTCCAGGTTCATCTTGGTGTTGAAGAAAATAGGTTGTTTATACAGTTTGTTTTGTTTTGCTCAGTCAGGGCCTGCTTGTGTGTGTGTGTTGGGGGGGGGGGGGGGGGTTTGTTTCC